>JAQBSW010013660.1:0-13388 GCA_029291075.1 Eudiplozoon nipponicum | reverse complement strand
AAAGCACAGAAACCTAATTTTGAAAGTGCACACGTGCAATGTCCCAGAATCAACTGGAATCTTTTTAGAGAATTAAGCTTATCTATATATTATGAATGTTTTTTATCATGAACAATGACGAATTTGTTTCTTCTGTTTCATTGTTATTATCTGATATATTTAGGACATCTACATTTACGGATGTTATACCAAAGCGAATCAATAGGAAGTTATGTAAGCTAAGAATCAAACGAGATAATATAATGAAATGTAGTCTTATCAATAGTATTAAAAGAATGAGGTTAGATTTGATCGATAAAGAAATTAATTCATCACTGCTGTTAATCTGTCAAAGATCAGAGATAATTATTTTGGCCAAACTGGAGAGTAATCCTAGACTAGGATACAAACTCCTCACAGACTACAGTAAATATAAGGAAAAATTAATGTTTATATTACCTGTGGGTAAAACTGATTATGAAGTTTTCTGTGAATTGAATGAAGTATTTGGCAACTTGTTATGTAATCCACAGAACGAAAGCAATTTCATTGATCTACCTGATCCTTCTGGAAACCAGAATCTATGACTTGTTATTGACAGTGATGCATTGATAGAATTAATGTTAAAAAAACCAAAAAAAACAAAAACATCGCCTTGGTATATCGATTGATAACCTACTTCAATTACCTTTAAATTTTATGAAGGCGATCTGCAATCTGTAAATAGAATTTTGAAGAATGGGAAATTACCAATCGATATACTAACGATAGTAGCTAAATCTTTGCCAAAAGTAAGTAAGCCAACGTGTTCCAGTGATTATAGATTGATCTCTATTATCCCGTCGTTTTTGAAGATAAGAGAACGATTGATACTAGATCATTTAGAACGTATGTTGCCGGCTGATTTTGATATATGCCAACACGGCTTTACGAAAGGCAGGTCAACAACTACTAATATGCTCTCTATGTGGAAACAAGTAAATACATTAGATGAGAAAAAGTCAGATGCATTAATTGTATCTATAGATATCTCAAAAGCTTTTGACTCTATATCTTTTGATGCTATTGTAACAACACAAATCAATCGCCGACATATTGCGTAAATTAAATTCAAATTTATTTACGTTGCACCAATGAGAAAAATGCAAAATTGCCGTTTAACCACGTTTAACCACGTTTAACCAATGGTGTGCAAGTACACATTGCATGCTATTTAAGCATGGTAATTTACCATGCAAGTCAGTTGGTCGTATCTGCGTTCTGCCTCGTGTTACACATGTGCGTGCTGTCGGCTGTCAATACCTACGCTGGATATTGATTTGTTTCACCAACAATTGGCAACATTCGTGACTCATCGTGTTGCACTTCAGCCAGCAAGACGAGCCAATTAATGCAGAACTTCAACCAAGTTGTCCACACATGATAACAACAGCAGGAACCACAACCAGAGTCCACCCAAGGAACAGAACATCAACTTACATATATATATAACTTACGCGAACGCCGCCAAGGCCCTCTTAAGGGCCCCCATATGAGTAACTAATCTCTATTCAGAGCACCTTAACCGAGTTTGTAACGTCGTACGGCATTTACTTGAAGCCGGGGCGTTTACAAAATTGGTGACCGCGCCAGGATATTGATTATTGTTCTGATTTTTTGGTATAAATAAAATTGACTTCCTTTTTTATCTATTTGGGATAAAAATCGATTAAGATTTGCGTTTTATCTACCGTGATCGTGGCCATCTGTGAATTTTTTTTTTGGGTATATATATATATTCGTGGTTTGTGTTGGGGGGATATAATAATAATAGATTGACATTTGTATTTTCTTTACACTGATCGTGGTTTTCTGGGAAATCTTTTATATATTCGTGGATTTGTGGGGATAATAATAATACATCGGCATCAAAGGCCAACGGGGCCTTTGTTCATCTTTTCTACGTACAAAACGGCACCGTACGTACTCAACAAACTCAATTGCGGATTTTTGGAAACAGTGACTTTTTGTTCTGCACTTATTCAACTGTGGAAGCTGTTTGTGGGTAAGCGTTTCGTTAAAGTATATTTATATATTTTCATATTGCTTATAAATTTATGCTTTTAAGATCCTGTAAGATTGTTAAAATGTCAGGTCCAATTTTAGATATTGATGTTCCTGTTTGGGATGGAGATAGTGAGCTATTCTTTATGCGCGTAGACTCCGCTTTCTCCCCGTTTCCTGATTATGACAGTCATCAAAAACTGTCGAAGGTTTTGCTAAACTACCTTCTGAATTGCAGCGACGGATTTATCCTAAGCTTGAGGCCATTAGGAAGCTACCTAATCCCATTTTGGGCCTACAAAACGAGGTAGAATCCTTGCTTGGACCCACGGAAACTGAGCAGATAATAAACAAATATGCGCAGTTAGATATGCCAAATCTTGGCCCCATCGAAATATTGAGGGAATTACGGAAACGTTGGTATAAAACCAACATTTCTGACCATGAGGGTAAGGTTGTTTCTATTAACAATCTTCCTCAAACATTAAAACTCTTTGCCAGACAGCTCCCCAACACTCTCTCTATAGATGACTTATCTGAGAGATGTGAGTTAGAATATAGGGTTTTGGAACCCAAAGTGAATCCATCATCCTTTTCTTCACCCCCGCAAGATGATAGAATCTCCTCTTTAGAGAGAACAGTGGCGAACATGGCCAAAGTTCTAGAAGGATTGGCCATTACCAAATCCGAGATAAATCAAGTGAATGCTCGACCAAAATTCGTTTCCAAGTCAAATTATAATGGTAGGCGGCGATCGAGATCTCCGCAATCCTTTAATAAATATGCTCCAAAGAACTGGTGTTATAACCACCAGAAGTTTTTTATGCTTGCCAAGTTTGTCTTTGTCGTTCCGAAGAATTTCCGAATGAGTGTCAATTTCCACAGCTGACGGAGAGGACAACAGACCGCAGGCACAAGGGTGCATCAGTATCGGGAAACGTCTGGCGCAGGAAGTAGAAGACCGTACTTTCTGCACATCAACGGCATCAACGGCGCTACAGGGAAGAAGCCAACTACAATCCGACATCCCTGTCGACTCTTTTCGTCCACGCCGAATTTTTCACATAGAGAACCAAACAGACAATGCCGGTCGCAATCACCAGCCTACTTGTTTGCATGACCCGGCCAAACAGCCAAACGAACTTCTGCACCTTCTTGATTTCAAAACTGGCGAAGAGTTCATCGTAGACACAGGTGCGGCAGTCTCAGTTCTCAAAGGTGATTCAATGGCCGAGATGTCGCTAGGCGTTCTTCTCGCAACAGCTACAGGCGAGCCCATACCAACTTATGGCTGCCAATACCGCACACTCAACATAGGTCTACGACGTGAATTTTCCCACAACTTCATCATTGCCAAGGTCTCACATAATATAATAGGCCTTGATTTCCTTCTAAAATTTCGGCTCATTGTTGATCTTGCCAATCAAAAGATCATCGACCCCTCCACCGGACTTGAACAAAGCTTTTGGACACTTGCCTCCGAGCGTTTGGAGTTACAGGTCATTCAGCCAACCCCAGTGCATCATTCAGCAGAGATATCAGCAGCTCTTCGAAAATACAAATCGCTTTTCGATCTTAACAAGTCAGAGCTACGAGTCTCCAACACGATGCATCATATCGTCACAGAAGGACAACCTATTGCACTCAAGAAGCGACCACTGGCTCCTGCTAAGCTGAAAGCTGCCCAAGAAGAATTCTCAAGGCTTTTGGAAGAGGGAATCATCAGACCATCGAAAAGTTCATGGGCGTCACCACTGCACTTAGTCTCTAAATCAAACGGATCGTACAGAGCCTGTGGAGACTACCGTAAGCTAAATTCAGTGACAAAATCTGATGCATATCCTATTCCAAATATCAACACTTTACTTGAAAAACTCAACGGCAGCAATTTCTTCTCAGTGATTGACCTCAGACAAGCGTACCATCACATACCGGTAGCACCAGAGGATATCGAGAAAACTGCAGTCATCACTCCATTTGGCCTTTTTGAATATCTTTACATGCCTTTTGGACTTAAGTGTGCTACTCAGACATTTCAAAGATTCATAGACAACATACTTCGCGACGACTCTGCTTATTGTATGTCATATCTAGATGACATTATGGTATTCAGTCCAGATCTAGAATCTCATGCGAAACATCTACGAAATGTCCTCTCACGCTTATCCAACCACGGACTCAAGATCAACTGTGACAAGACGCAGATTGCAACTTCATCCGTCGACTTCTTAGGGCATCGTATCACGGCCCAAGGTATTCAACCGTTGCCGTCAAAGACGAATTCAATCAAGAATATCAAGTCACCAAGGACTTTGAGCGATTTGCAGAAAATCCTGGGAGTACTAAACTATTATCGCAAGTTCCTTCCAGGCCTTTCAAAACAACTTTATCCTTTGTGCAGGCACCTGCGGAACCGAAAAGGACTTAGCAAGAATTCCATCATTGCTTGGTCATCCGAAGACGAGGAATTACTTCGACTTGCCATCAACTCGTTAGCAAATGCCACAATGCTAACGCATCCAGATTTCGAAAAGCCATTTCTACTCACGACAGATGCTTCTGAATTCGCTATTGGAGCCACTTTGGAACAAGAGATCGACGGAGTTCGGAAGCCTATCAGTTTCTACTCGCGTACTCTCCAACCAGTAGAAACGAGGTACGACACTTTCGGCCGAGAACTTCTCGCCATCCACGACGCAGTGCGCCATTTTATCAGCATCATTGGCAGTAGCAGATTTGTTGTTTTCACAGATCATGCACCACTAGTTAGCGCACTTCGAAACGCAACTTCATCTATCGCCAAGTACCCTGCCAGAGTGGAAAGACAGCTTTCTCGTCTAAGCGAATGGCAATTTGACGTCTTTCACGTCAAGGGCAAACAGAACTTCATTGCAGATGCCCTGTCCAGGCCAGACGTCTCTCTACAACCACCTTCGCCGTCACCATTCACTGTCAACTCCGTGGCACTCAGTGAACCTGCACTAACGCCAACTCTCCTGCGAACTGAACAACGCGGTGACATTCATATTCAAAGATCAATAGCCCGTCACCCAACCAAGTTCATATGCCGTCTGTGGGAAGGCTTACCAATTGTTTACTTCACGGGTACGCAGCCCAACAAGCCAGTTCTGCCGACCAGCCTTCAGAGAAAAGTTTTCGATTCAATTCACTCAATTTCTCACCCAGGAAGCCAAGCGACTGTCCGACTTCTTACAGATCGTTTCTGGGGTCACAGACTTAGGCAGAATGTTAAACGATGGGTCTCAGAGTGTGCAATTTGTCAGAAAAACAAGATCACACGACACACTCGTTCTAAGTTGCAACATTTTCGGTCTACTTCTCGCCTAGCCATCGTCCACATCGACATAGTTCATCTGACAAAGGTTCAAGGTTTCAGCTACCTTCTAACTATGATCGATAGATTTACACGGTGGCCTGCGGCATTACCTCTTGGCACCATTTCTGCAGACGAAGTAACTAACGGTTTTATCTCTGCATGGATATCCAATTATGGTGTTCCCAATGAGGTCATCACGGACAGAGGCACTTGCTTCTCATCTGATCGTTTCAAAACCACCTTGCGGTACATGGGATGCATCTTACGCCAGACGACTGCCTACCATCCCCAAGCTAATGGCATGGTAGAGAGAATGCATAGGGAACTCAAAGCAGCTTTAGCATCCTCGTCCATTAATGGCAACTGGGTCGATGCACTACCTTTAGTTCTGCTTGCCATGCGTTCCCGTACTCGTGAATCCATTAAAACGTCTGCGTCACAACTCTTGTATGGCATGGATCTACGCCTGCCTAGTCAGCTCCCACGTCTACTACCGGCACAAGATGACCCACAAGACGAAGCTACCCGCCTTCGACTTCATTTCGGTAACATGTCCGAACAGCAGCCGAGACACACGCCTCGTCCAGTCTTCGTTCACCCACAGCTCCACAGCTGCAAGAGAGTACTCGTTCGCAACAATAATGCTGTTGCACCACTACAACCAAAGTATCGCGGTCCTTACCCGATTTTGCTCAGACAACCAAAATACTTCATCATTATGCAAGGCGCTACACCGACATCAGTAAGCATAGACAGGTTGAAACCGTTTATCGAACCACCTGATCCTGAGAGCGTTCAACCTTCTACACACGTCTCAGGCTCCGTCTGCCCACAATCTCAATATCCTGCTTTGTATAACGCGTAATTAATTTTTTTAAACATTAACATTAACTATCAAAATTTTTTTAACCTTACGTTATTTTTCGTATTTGTCTCACGTGGCATAACCAGCTGTTCTTAGCTAACAATTGTGTAGCATTTTTGAACAGTTCTTTGGTATTATGCCATCTCTGAGGCAATGTTCGTGTACATATTTTTATGCAGTTACCTTTGATTTTAATGTATATATTTTTACATTATAATGTATTTCTCACACATGACATTACACTGCCTATTTTGGTATGACCAGCTACTTAGAGCTAACGCTTTCGTGTAGCAACACTAAGTAGTGATCAGCTTCATATCATGGTACAGGCCACTTTCAATGCATATCTCAACTTTATCAATTGCACAAAGACCACTCTACAAATGTCATGACCACAACGTCGAGCACTCTAGCTCCTTTGGTCGTATACAAACACATTGACAACGATCCAACCTGCTTAGGTTTTAACTTAAACCTGGCAAATTCAGAGGCGATTTACCTCGAAATCTTCACGCTGCGGCTCCAAAAACTTACACTGCTCTATTTTGCCTCACGTGCTATGACCGACCACTAGAGCTAACAATTTGTGTAGCAATTCCTAGTGGTTACCTGGCATCATATCATTGTTGAAGCAACCAACAAGCATATTTAAGCCCAGCACTTATGGTTCATCATATTTTTGCTTAACTTGGTTCGAACTCTGTCATGCATTTCTTATCTAGCCTCGCAGAGAGGAATATTTTTTCTTTTTTTTCAGAGAGGAAAGTGTTGTAACGACACAAATCAATCGCCGACATATTGCGTAAATTAAATTCAAATTTATTTACGTTGCACCAATGAGAAAAAAGCGAAATTGCCGTTTAACCACGTTTAACCAATAGTGTGCAAGTAGACATATTGCATGCTATTTAAGCACGGTAATTTACCATGCAAGTCAGTTGTGGAATTTGCATTCTACCTGCTTCACGCGTGTGCGTTCTGTCGGCTGTCAATACCTACGCTGGTGATTTGATAGTTTCACCAACAACTAACTACATCCGTGACTCATCTTGTTGCGGTATACCGGAGAGACGAGCCAATTAAGTGCAGAACCTGCAGGACGCCATCCACATCGTGATTACAGCTCAACCACGGGAGCGACAACTCAACCAGAGTCCACCCAAGGCACTAGGACATCTTCAACTCTGAAGACTTCAAGAGAACGCATTACCAGGCCCTCTTAAGGGCCCCCATATCAGTAACTAATCTCTATTCAGAGCACCTTAACCGAGTTTGTAACGTCGTACGGCATTTACTTGAAGCCGGGGCGTTTACAAAATTGGCGACCGCGCCAGGATATTGATTATTGTTCTGATTTTTTTGGTATAAATAAAATTGACTTCCTTTTTCATCTATTTGGGATAAATAGATTGACATTTGTGTTTTCTTTACCCTGATCGTGGTTTTCTGGGAAATCTGTTGGGTATATATTCGTGGATTTGTGGGGATAATTATAATACATTGTCATCAAAGGCCAACGGGGCCTCTGTTTAACTTTCCTACGTACGAAACGGCACCGTACGTACTCGACAAACTCAATTTCGGATTTTTGGAAACAGTGACTTTTTTGTTCTGCGCTCACTCAACTGTGGAAGCTGTTTGTGGGTAAGCGTTTCGTTAAAGTTTATTTATACATTTTCATATTGCTTATAAATTTATGCTTTTAAGATCCCGTAAGATTGTTAAAATGTCAGGTCCAATTTTAGATATTGATGTTCCTGTTTGGGATGGAGATAGTGAGCTATTCTTTATGCGCGTAGACTCCGCTTTCTCCCCGTTTCCTGATTATGACAGTCATCAAAAACTGTCGAAGGTTTTTGCTAAACTACCTTCTGAATTGCAGCGACGGATTTATCCTAAGCTTGAGGCCATTAGGAAGCTACCTAATCCCATTTTGGGCCTACAAAACGAGGTAGAATCCTTGCTTGGACCCACGGAAACTGAGCAGATAATAAACAAATATGCGCAGTTAGATATGCCAAATCTTGGCCCCATAGAAATACTGAGGGAATTACGGAAACGTTGGTATAAAACCAACATTTCTGACCATGAGGCTAAGGTTGTTTTTATTAACAATCTTCCCCAAACATTAAAACTCTTTGCCAGACAGCTCCCCAACACTCTCTCTATAGATGACTTATCTGAGAGATGTGAGTTAGAATATAGGGTTTTGGAACCCAAAGTGAATCCATCATCCTTTTCTTCACCCCCGCAAGATGATAGAATCTCCTCTTTAGAGAGAACAGTGGCGAACATGGCCAAAGTTCTAGAAGGATTGGCCATTACCAAATCCGAGATAAATCAAGTGAATGCTCGACCAAAATTCGTTTCCAAGTCAAATTATAATGGTAGGCGGCGATCGAGATCTCCGCAATCCTTTAATAAATATGCTCCAAAGAACTGGTGTTATAACCACCAGAAGTTTTTTATGCTTGCCAAGTTTGTCTTTGTCGTTCCGAAGAATTTCCGAATGAGTGTCAATTTCCACAGCTGACGGAGAGGACAACAGACCGCAGGCACAAGGGTGCATCAGTATCGGGAAACGTCTGGCGCAGGAAGTAGAAGACCGTACTTTCTGCACATCAACGGCATCAACGGCGCTACAGGGAAGAAGCCAACTACAATCCGACATCCCTGTCGACTCTTTTCGTCCACGCCGAATTTTTCACATAGAGAACCAAACAGACAATGCCGGTCGCAATCACCAGCCTACTTGTTTGCATGACCCGGCCAAACAGCCAAACGAACTTCTGCACCTTCTTGATTTCAAAACTGGCGAAGAGTTCATCGTAGACACAGGTGCGGCAGTCTCAGTTCTCAAAGGTGATTCAATGGCCGAGATGTCGCTAGGCGTTCTTCTCGCAACAGCTACAGGCGAGCCCATACCAACTTATGGCTGCCAATACCGCACACTCAACATAGGTCTACGACGTGAATTTTCCCACAACTTCATCATTGCCAAGGTCTCACATAATATAATAGGCCTTGATTTCCTTCTAAAATTTCGGCTCATTGTTGATCTTGCCAATCAAAAGATCATCGACCCCTCCACCGGACTTGAACAAAGCTTTTGGACACTTGCCTCCGAGCGTTTGGAGTTACAGGTCATTCAGCCAACCCCAGTGCATCATTCAGCAGAGATATCAGCAGCTCTTCGAAAATACAAATCGCTTTTCGATCTTAACAAGTCAGAGCTACGAGTCTCCAACACGATGCATCATATCGTCACAGAAGGACAACCTATTGCACTCAAGAAGCGACCACTGGCTCCTGCTAAGCTGAAAGCTGCCCAAGAAGAATTCTCAAGGCTTTTGGAAGAGGGAATCATCAGACCATCGAAAAGTTCATGGGCGTCACCACTGCACTTAGTCTCAAAATCAAACGGATCGTACAGAGCCTGTGGAGACTACCGTAAGCTAAATTCAGTGACAAAATCTGATGCATATCCTATTCCAAATATCAACACTTTACTTGAAAAACTCAACGGCAGCAATTTCTTCTCAGTGATTGACCTCAGACAAGCGTACCATCACATACCGGTAGCACCAGAGGATATCGAGAAAACTGCAGTCATCACTCCATTTGGCCTTTTTGAATATCTTTACATGCCTTTTGGACTCAAGTGTGCTACTCAGACATTTCAAAGATTCATAGACAACATACTTCGCGACGACTCTGCTTATTGTATGTCATATCTAGATGACATTATGGTATTCAGTCCAGATCTAGAATCTCATGCGAAACATCTACGAAATGTCCTCTCACGCTTATCCAACCACGGACTCAAGATCAACTGTGACAAGACGCAGATTGCAACTTCATCCGTCGACTTCTTAGGGCATCGTATCACGGCCCAAGGTATTCAACCGTTGCCGTCAAAGACGAATTCAATCAAGAATATCAAGTCACCAAGGACTTTGAGCGATTTGCAGAAAATCCTGGGAGTACTAAACTATTATCGCAAGTTCCTTCCAGGCCTTTCAAAACAACTTTATCCTTTGTGCAGGCACCTGCGGAACCGAAAAGGACTTAGCAAGAATTCCATCATTGCTTGGTCATCCGAAGACGAGGAATTACTTCGACTTGCCATCAACTCGTTAGCAAATGCCACAATGCTAACGCATCCAGATTTCGAAAAGCCATTTCTACTCACGACAGATGCTTCTGAATTCGCTATTGGAGCCACTTTGGAACAAGAGATCGACGGAGTTCGGAAGCCTATCAGTTTCTACTCGCGTACTCTCCAACCAGTAGAAACGAGGTACGACACTTTCGGCCGAGAACTTCTCGCCATCCACGACGCAGTGCGCCATTTTATCAGCATCATTGGCAGTAGCAGATTTGTTGTTTTCACAGATCATGCACCACTAGTTAGCGCACTTCGAAACGCAACTTCATCTATCGCCAAGTACCCTGCCAGAGTGGAAAGACAGCTTTCTCGTCTAAGCGAATGGCAATTTGACGTCTTTCACGTCAAGGGCAAACAGAACTTCATTGCAGATGCCCTGTCCAGGCCAGACGTCTCTCTACAACCACCTTCGCCGTCACCATTCACTGTCAACTCCGTGGCACTCAGTGAACCTGCACTAACGCCAACTCTCCTGCGAACTGAACAACGCGGTGACATTCACATTCAAAGATCAATAGCCCGTCACCCAACCAAGTTCATATGCCGTCTGTGGGAAGGCTTACCAATTGTTTACTTCACGGGTACGCAGCCCAACAAGCCAGTTCTGCCGACCAGCCTTCAGAGAAAAGTTTTCGATTCAATTCACTCAATTTCTCACCCAGGAAGCCAAGCGACTGTCCGACTTCTTACAGATCGTTTCTGGGGTCACAGACTTAGGCAGAATGTTAAACGATGGGTCTCAGAGTGTGCTATTTGTCAGAAAAACAAGATCACACGACACACTCGTTCTAAGTTGCAACATTTTCGGTCTACTTCTCGCCTAGCCATCGTCCACATCGACATAGTTCATCTGACAAAGGTTCAAGGTTTCAGCTACCTTCTAACTATGATCGATAGATTTACACGGTGGCCTGCGGCATTACCTCTTGGCACCATTTCTGCAGACGAAGTAACTAACGGTTTTATCTCTGCATGGATATCCAATTATGGTGTTCCCAATGAGGTCATCACGGACAGAGGCACTTGCTTCTCATCTGATCGTTTCAAAACCACCTTGCGGTACATGGGATGCATCTTACGCCAGACGACTGCCTACCATCCCCAAGCTAATGGCATGGTAGAGAGAATGCATAGGGAACTCAAAGCAGCTTTAGCATCCTCGTCCATTAATGGCAACTGGGTCGATGCACTACCTTTAGTTCTGCTGGCCATGCGTTCCCGTACTCGTGAATCCATTAAAACGTCTGCGTCACAACTCTTGTATGGCATGGATCTACGCCTGCCTAGTCAGCTCCCACGTCTACTACCGGCACAAGATGACCCACAAAACGAAGCTACCCGCCTTCGACTTCATTTCGGTAACATGTCCGAACAGCAGCCGAGACACACGCCTCGTCCAGTCTTCGTTCACCCACAGCTCCACAGCTGCAAGAGAGTACTCGTTCGCAACAATAATGCTGTTGCACCACTACAACCCAAGTATCGCGGTCCTTACCCGATTTTACTCAAACAGCCAAAATACTTCATCATTATGCAAGGCGCTACACCGACATCAGTAAGCATAGACAGGTTGAAACCGTTTATCGAACCACCTGATCCTGAGAGCGTTCAACCTTCTACACACGTCTCAGGCTCCGTCTGCCCACAATCTCAATATCCTGCTTTGTATAACGCGTAATTAATTTTTTTTAAACATTAACATTAACTATCAAAATTTTTTTAACCTTACGTTATTTTTCGTATTTGTCTCACGTGGCATAACCAGCTGTTCTTAGCTAACAATTGTGTAGCATTTTTGAACAGTTCTTTGGTATTATGCCATCTCTGAGGCAATGTTCGTGTACATATTTTTATGCAGTTACCTTTGATTTTAATGTATATATTTTTACATTATAATGTATTTCTCACACATGACATCACACTGCCTATTTTGGTATGACCAGCTACTTAGAGCTAACGCTTTGTGTAGCAACACTAAGTAGTGATCAGCTTCATATCATGGTACAGGCCACTTTCAATGCATATCACAACTTCATCAATTGCACAAAGACCACTCTACAAATGTCATGACCACAACGTCGAGCACTCTAGCTCCTTTGGTCGTATACAAACACATTGACAACGATCCAACCTGCTTAGGTTTTAACTTAAACCTGGCAAATTCAGAGGCGATTTACCTCGAAATCTTCACGCTGCGGCTCCCAAAACTTACACTGCTCTATTTTGCCTCACGTGCTATGACCGGCCACTAGAGCTAACAATTTGTGTAGCAATTCCTAGTGGTTACCTGGCATCATATCATTGTTGAAGCAACCAACAAGCATATTTAAGCCCAGCACTTATGGTTCATCATATTTTTGCTTAACTTGGTTCGAACTCTGTCATGCATTTCTTATCTAGCCTCCAGAGAGAAACATTTTTTTTCTTTTTTATTGGAGAGGAAAGTGATGTAAAGACACAAAGAATTTGCCGACATATTGCATAAAATAAATTCTATTCCATTTATGCTGCACCAATGAGAAAAAAGCGAAACTTGCAGTTAACCAATAGTGTGCAAGTAGCCATATATTTCTATGACATGGCTATTTAAGCACGGTAAATTTATCATGCAGTTCAGTTTTCGCGTTTCCTTCTGCTGTGCGTTACGTGTGCGTGCCGTCTGCTGTCATCACCTACACTGATTATTCGATTGGCTTTACCAACATTGGCAACATCAGTAACGCCAATCTTGTTGCTGTACAACTAGAGAGGAGCCAATTTCTGCAGAACTTCATCGAAGTTACCCATCGAGATTACAACGCCACAACAGAAAGAACCATAACCCAAGTCAAGCCGAGCTGATCACAAGAGTCTAGGGGTACTTCTGGACGTCTTCACACCTACGGACCTTCTCGGCATTTTGCCAGAAAACGCACGACAAATCCTGTTAAGGGCCCCCTAACAGTACGTAACTCTTTATTTTATGGCACTTTAACCGAGTTTGTAACGTTGTACGG
>JAQBSW010013659.1:0-13393 GCA_029291075.1 Eudiplozoon nipponicum | reverse complement strand
ATGCAGAATATTTTAGAGAGAGAGAGTATCGAACCTTTTGTTATTTGTTATAACTGTATTGCTACTATGTCACGGTAATCAAAATTTAAAATGCTAAACCTAAAACCTTGACTATCATATACTGTATTTTATTTAAAGCCGGGAACTCTAATGTATACAATGGTGTGTGAGGTATTGAGCACATAGCAACAAATTAGTTCAAATATGGAGCAGCAAGTTATTTAGATGGAAGGAGAGTGAATGTCATAGCGACGCTTAGGTGAAAGATTAAAGAGAGACAGGTAGAGATAGTATGGACAACTAACGGTTTTCAAAACTAATCGTAAGCACAATGCGAAGTTAATCAACTCTTAGAAATAATTGCATAAGAATATATGCTCATATGACTAAAATAATTCATTATACCTATATACATATATATCTAAATATAATATCGTAACACCTTTATATATATATATATATTTGAAGAAGGACCATTGGTAATTGTTAACCATGAATATTTTTTATTCTTATTATTTATTTATTACGTTAGTCACACCTTATATCAATATATAAAATACATGTCAATATGTATAAAAAAACATTCAATCGGATTAGCAACAAACTGAAATGGAAATAACAGAGGCGCATACGGTAACAGAAGTTTCCAATCAATATGAGCGTTCAACACTGCAATCCACACTGGCGCTGTTACCATGTGGAAAATATAAATTTGCGCAACAAGGTGAAACGATCAACTACAAAATGATGCGCAAAAGAAATAAAATGTTACACGTAATGCAAAGTAATTTTTACATGGTTAGAATTGTAGGCATGAGGAGATTCGAACGAACATAGAAGGTTGAAAATCACTAAGGTTAGGCGGTTCCAGAAAAGGTACCAATCTGTCTTTGATTACCGAAGTAGGTGTTTCATCTTGCATGATAATGAAATATTTAGGATCCTGAAGGAACTTCATAGTTGCGAACCTGGATTAATTGAAATTACCTGATCTGCGTTTTGACTAACGCAGCTTTCATTGTTCAAGTAATTTTCTTTTTGCAATATATTTCGATCTACCTTACCGTAGATCTTCATCAGTTGCATTTCACGAAAAAAATGAAGCAAGCGCGTTATTTCCTCTAGTCCTAGTCTGAGGTATATAAATATTAGGACTAGAGGAAATAAAGCGCTTGCTTCATTTTTTTCGTGAAATGCAACTGATGAAGATCTACCGTAATGTATATCGAAATATATTGTAAAAAGGAAATTACTGGAACAATGAAAGCTGCGTTAGTCAAAAAGCAGATCAGGTAAAATATTTAGGATGCCCGAACAAAATTGGACATGGACCGCGATACTTGGGTTGAAGTGGTACACCCGCAGCGTCTTTACGATTGAGAACTTTCTTTCAGCTATGTAGCTGCGAATGAACAAAGACTGGCCGGGAAGCATGTCTTGGCTGCAGGGATGACATGTTACTGACATGAAGTCGAAGGCGAGAAGCTTCGACTACTGGGTAATCTCGCGCGGATAATAAACTTGGGGGCTGACTCGACAGGCGTAGGTCCATGCTATACACGAGTTGTGATGTAGACGTACGATTAGATTTGCGTATACGAGAGCGCATTGCCAGTAGGACTAAAGATAATGAATCGACCCAGTTGCCATAAATGCACAATGATGCTAAAGCTGCTTTGGGTTCCATATGCGTTCTCTTTACCATACCATTAGACTGCGGATTGTAGGCGGTAGTCTGTTGTATAGTGCATCCCATGAATCGCAAGGTAGTTCTAAAGAAAGCGGATTATAAGCATATACGGTAGTCGGTTGTAAAGTGCATCCCATGGTTTTGAACTCAATATTTTGCGGTGTGTAAGCATTCAGGTTATCAATGCCGCGTTTTGCGTACGCGGGTAATAGCTTTACACGGGCAGTTACACAAAGATCCGATTTGTCACTATTTCCAATTTTGTTTTGTCTTTGATCGGGTTGACTCATTTTTACTTCAATTGGAAATGTGGTTCTATCACATCTTTGTTTACTGGCGACGTTTCGGTGCCTATTTTCCAGCACCATCATCAGGCAACGCCAACAATTGATCACATTAGCAGATGGCAAATGGTAACCTGTTCCAAACCACTTTATTTATATATATTTGACCTAACACTATTTTAATCATAGAATTTGTCTCAGTAACTAAACTCAATATATAACTTCTTTTTATACCATAGACCAATCTCATTACCCTCACCTATACCTCATATCTCTATCTCTGTATGTAGAATATTTTAGGGGAGAGACAGTATCGAACCTTTGTTATTTATTATAACTGTATTGCTACCATGTCACGGTAATCAAATTTAAAAATGCTAAAACAAACCTTGACCGTCATATACTGTATATTATTTAAAGCCGGGAACTCCAATTTATACAATGGTGTATGAAGTATTTCGCACATAGTAACAAATTATTTCAAATATGGAGCAGCAAGTTACTTAGATGGATGGAGAGTGAATGTCATAGCGACGCTTAGGTGAAAGATTCAAGAGAGAAAGGTAGAGATAGTATGGACAACTAACGTTTTTCAAAAAACTAATCGTAAGTACAATGCGAAGTTAATCAACTCTTAGAAATAATTGCATAAGAATATTTGCTCATATGACTAAAATAATTCATTATACCTATATACATATATATCTAAATATAATATCGTAACACCTTTATATATATATATATATTTGAAGAAGAACCATTAGTAATTGTTAACCATGAATATTTTTTATTCTTATTATTTATTTATTACGTTAGTCAAACCTTATATCAATATATAAAATACATGTCAATATGTATAAAAACATACAATCGGATTAGTAACAAACTGAAGTGGAAATAACAGAGGCGCATACGGTGACAGAAGTTTCCAAACAATATGAGCGTTTAACACTGCATTACACACTGGCGCTGTTACCATGTGGAAAATATAAATTTGCACAACAAGGTGAAACGATCAACTACACTGGGAAAAATAGCACTCGTACATGTAACAGTGAACAATGCGCACAAATGGTTTATTCTCAAGCCATCAAAACATTAATGACCAGATCTCAGACGTCACTTTGCAATACTGCAAAAATGACCTTTACATGCAAACACGCATACACACAAACACAAACGCATACACACAAACCAGCAAAAACAAAAAACAGAAGTAAAAACGAGTCAGATTTGTTACCACTAGCATAATCAAATGAAAACCCAAAATTTATAATTATGTATGATTGTATAAGCGATGATTAGTATTCTCGAAATAAATGGCCTTTATCCACTTTGTTATTAATGTGTTCTTTCTTCCTAATTATAAATATATATATATATATATATATATATATATATATATATATATATATATATATAAATATAATATCGTAACACCTTTATATATATATATATATATATATATATATATATATATATATATATATATATATATATATATATATATATATATATAATGAGCTGGCTTTGCCGTCGCATAGCTAAAGACTTTATAAGTATGTTGACATTTCTACTACTGTAAAGAGCATTGGCATTCTAGAATGCACCGTTCAGTTATACTACGTTTCTTGATAAAGTATTTTTCGGGTTGGAAGCCTAATATAGGATCATACGGATGCGTTGTCAGTAAGCACAAAACACTTGTGTGCATGAGATAATATCGTTTTTTCATGCTGAATTTGACATATCTTTATTTTGCAACATGAACTAACTCTTTACTTGGTACATCGTGTCGCATGCATAAATGGCGAACGTTCTTTTTTTCTTTATATGATTGGGTCATTTTAGGTCATGTATAAACTTCCTGATACTCTGTTAACTCTATATCAGAATGAACTTTCGACACTAAGGTAATCTTAGGTTGTTCTTTTACCGTTTTTTCTTATACCTTATAGAGAAATCGTCAGGAACAAGTTCGAAAGAAAATGCAATAGCAACAGTGAGACCTAACGTTCGGAACGCAAGTACGTCCGTAAATAAAATTTATTTAATTTTTATTTTGTGTTTGATTAAACTTGTTGAATCTCCGCTTTGTGTGTGATTAGAGGCCCGATGATGATATGGGAAGTTTCATATCGAAACGTTGCCCGTCAACGAAGTTTAGATCGTACCTCACAATGTTGAAGCCTTCGGAAAATAGGGACAAATCTGTATCCAGCCAATAAGAAAACAAACTAGATGCATACACGGAAATGGGGAATCAATCGGATCTGTGCGATACTGATTGTGAAAAGTGACAACTCGCGAACGCAAATCGCAGAGGTTCAACATTTGAAGCTCGCACTGTACATCCATTCAAGAAATATTTGATTACACTTACTGGTTAAATGAATAAACACGTTGAAATACATATATGAATCTCAAATTATTTTATAATGGCAAGATTTTGTTATGCTTATGCTGTTGGTACAAACTAAACGTTGCAGCAAATAGTGTTTTGCAACTTATTATATACCCCACCAAAGCTACGCACTGCGGGCGATGTTAAGTCATATACCAACCTTTTTTCAGTATTTATATTTAGGCGGATTCTATTTGGTGTCGTTTTTGACCTATAATTCCAACTAGCCATTTGCGATCTCCCATTATAGGACACATTTCATGCCATTTTGAGAAGTGATATTTCATTAAAGTATAGTGGCCATGTTTGATTATATGCATCTTGTCAATATAAATAAAAAGTTAATAAGATAGAAAGTGCAGCTAATCAAGTAGAACGATTTCGTTTTTATTAGGCACTCAAATATTACGCCTGGTTCGAATCCCGGCCGCTAGTATTCTAGTAAGTACTTGATGATTTCCCAGTAAAAACGAAATCGGTGCACTTGATGAATTTAAAAAAATAATTGATTAAACGGGTGGTGGTAGCAATTCTTTGCCGGCCTACTCTGCTGATGATCTTGGAAAGTCTAAACGCGTCAGTGCGTTGCGGCTGGCGGTAGTTTTGTTCGACAACTGGTTAAATACAATGGGATTGGTGTTTACTTCAAGCTCGCAAACTTGATTTAAAGAATTTTAAACACCATCCACGCAATCATTTATTTTTAAATTGCATTCATCATAATCATGTCCAGCCACACAAAAGTTAAAAGTGACTAATGTTTCACTGCCATAAAACCATAAGAAGTGAAAAAAGTATATAAGTGAATTTAGACAAATTATTAGTGAGATTTACGAGAGAGAGAGAGAGGGAGAGAGAAGGAATACCTTGCTACTATGAGTAAATTTATCAGGATAACTCACAGAAATGAGGCAAACTAAACCTCTCTACAAAACCATTATGGCCAAATTAGCATTCGGGAAAGGCGACATCAGCAATACTGCTTCTTTGGGGATTTCACTGTATCATGTCATAAACAAACCAAACCTCGCAGCTAACTTTGCCCTACTAAGAAAAGAAAGTTAGGAAGATGATAGTAATAGACATCTGCAACAAGATCGCCACTGAGCTGGATTCGATGCCACATCGCTAAAGGTTTCTAATCAAGAACTGATGCGCACGAGGACCCCATCCTGGCAGAAGAGTGGGTCCTATGCTACCCAATTTGGATGTAAGTGACTTTAATTGTTTCTGCCATGTCAAAATCTGCCCACCTTGTTTCTTACGACAGCGTGGTGCTGGATGAGAGAACAGAGCTCTATTGGGCAATCGAAATGAGGGCATACGTAAAACGTGACCGAGCCAACGAAGTTGATGGAGCCTTACTTGTTTTTCTAACGACGAACACTTATTGTCAGATCCGAAAATACGTCTACGGATGTCAACGTTAGTTATTCGTTGTTGGTCATCAACATAAGCTATACTTCTTAAACAACGATGATCGAATGCCTGTAAGCGTCACAAATCATCAACTCTAAGAGGCCAAGTTTCACTAGCGTATAGTAAGACTGCGCGTACAGATGCATTTTTAACACGACCTTTAAGGTAAAGTGAAATATTCGCGTTTCTCCATAAATAACGAAGGTTAGAAAAAGCTACTCTAGCTTTCGCGATATGTATTCTCACCTCGTCGGACATATTGCCTACGTTATTGATAGAGCTCCCAAGATATGTAAACCTGTCGACTATGTCTAGATCTTCAATCTGCAGTCGCAACGCTGGAGTGAGTGGTGAGTGATCCTGTAACAGTATCTTACATTTAGAGGGTGCGAATTTCATACCGAAAGACGGAACAACGTCTGTCAATCTATGCAAGGTGGCCTGGACAACATCCTGATTGTCGAATAATAGTACGATATCGTCCGCATAGTCAAGATCGACTAGTTTATCGCCCGGGAGAACTTCAACTCCAGCATCCTGAATGTGTGGGAGAGTGTTGTTCATAATAGCATCGATTACAAAATTAAACAAAAATGGGGAAAGTGGACAACCTTGACGAACACCACTGCTGGTTGTAAAATTATATATATTCAATGCGGTTTGATCCTCGATAGTCAGTTTGCTGTCGTACTCTGATGATGATCAAGGAAGTTAGCAACGCGTGTGACTGATGGTAGTTTTGATACGTTGTTCGACGACTGGTCAAATAAAATTTGATTGTTGTTTGATTCAAGCTCGCAAACTTGATTTAAAGACTACAATTAAACATTAATTTATTGCGTGGGTGGCGGTAATAATTCATTGAATCAGGTTCGCGAACTTGAAGTAAACAGCAATCTCATCGACGACTGGTTAAATACAATGGGATTGGTGTTTACTTCCAGCTCGAAAACTTGATTTAAATAATTAATGTAAAGGACAGTCATTTTGCTTAAGTGCTTTTTCAGTGCGTGTTTTGTGCATTTAATAGATTTCAGATGTGAGGCCTGATTATCTCAAATAGCTTTAAACCAATTTTTACACTCAGAGCCTGTTGGTTCTATATCTGTATATGTTTAGTTGTTGGAACTTTTGAAGAAAAAGAGTCAAATAGTTTACCTGCTTATCGGGTTGCGATCCGATTTGTTTGCATCCGCTGTCTTCCTGATTTTTTCTCCAGAATTTTCGATAACCAGATACGGTTATCTTTTTCAATGGAAAGCTCATAGTTATGGTATTTGATAAAATTTCTTGTTGTGGATTTGACCGCATTTATCTTGTGCGGGACAATAGATAGCACTCTTATTACCCGTTTCGACACAGCAGAATTGTTTGGAATAATTTTTGCATGCCTATAGATTCCTAGGTTTACTAGTTTTTTTTCATGTCTCTTTCTAACTTTTTGGATTTCTTTATTCCTAGCCTTACCAGTGAATTCTTCTATACATTTAAGGTCCATTGAATGTAATAATAACAGAAACATTGATCTTATTTTAGTTTTTTCTCTAATTAGTTCATATTTTCTTTTTCCTGATTTTTTACCGATGATTTCATTAAACGCATAGAAAGTTCCTGTTTCAGTATAGTTCCTACCCTATCTAGCTGAAATGGTAGTCTGAATTTAAAGCATTTAGGTACAGTATTAAATTTTAAACATAATTTCAAGAATGAGATATGTTCCACTTGCCTTGCAATTTGTATTTTCCTCCTTTTGTATTGGTTAAAAAGTTGAATCGCTGTCCGATCGTATTTTTGATTTAAATATAATTTGAATGAAAAAACTTTCGTGCGCAGTGCTGTCCTTCTTGTTGTGGATTTGACCGCATTTATCTTGTGCGGGACAATAGATAGCACAATAGATAGATAGATAGATAGATAGATATAATAAAGGAATTAATCATTAAAACTAAGTCAATGGTATATTTTGGTTTTTTGTATTTGTTTACTAACGTAGAAAACGAGAAAACCATTAGCTTTAAAGTCTAGGCAGTATACCAGCAAATATTAACATCTCGGGTTCTTGGTCAAATCATGCGAATTGTATTACATATGCACGAAATATGTGCTTTTAATTCAATGGAATTAACATCATTAACAAGTGAATGGTGTGGAAAAGCGGAGCTCTCTATCTCAGGTATATATTTTTTTTAATTTGTAGTGTTGTGAATGAGCTATGTGGCTCTAAGCAAAGTAGGTTGGGTTTTGGATCTCAATCCGCAGCAGTCCTAGCTTCTACTGTGAGCTATGAAATATTGGTTCAATGCCGCGTTTTGCGTACGCGGGTAATAGTTGTACACGGGCAGTTACACAAAGATCTGATTCATCACACTTTCTGATTTTGTTTTGTCTTTGATCGGGTTGAATTCTTCTTTTTTCAATTGAAAATGCGGTTCTATCACATCTTTGTTTACTGGCGACGTTTCATTGCCTACTTTCCAGCACCATCCTGAGGCAACACAACACTGATCACAATAGCAGATTTAAGCAAATGTGGTAACTTCGTTCCAAAACCATTCTATTTATATATAATTGACTCAACACTATTTTTAATCATAGAATTTGTCTCAGTAACTAAACTCAATATATAACTATTTATAATTAGCAGACCAATCATTACCTCACCTATCTCAAATTCCCGGTATACGTAATCTCATCTCGTATGCAGAATATTGTAAGGGAGAGAGACAGTATCGAACCTTTTGTTATTTGTTATAACTGTATTGCTACTATGCCACGGTAATCAAAATTCAAAATGATAAAAAACTAAAACCTTGAATGTCATATATTGTATTTTATTTAAAGCCGGGAACTCTAATGTATACAATGGTGTATGAGGTATTGCGCACATAGCAACAAATTAGTTCAAATATGGAGCAGCAAGTTTCGTAGATGGATGGAGAGTGAATGTCATAGCGACGCTTAGGTGATTTGATAAGAAATTAAGAATAAGTCCTGAATAAGTCTCTTTTCTAAAAATATCTCTTTCCAATCTGGAACCATTCCGTTTTATTTTCACATCCAAAAAGGGTAATTCATCATTATTCTCTTTCTCCAATGTAAACTTTAATTCACCTAATTGGTTGGCTAATTCGAGGAATTTATTTAACTCATTATCAACATGATTCCAAATTATAAACATATCATCTAGGAATCTTACATACAAGTTTGGCTTGAGAGGAGATTTTAACAACAGATTTTTTTTCATAATAGTGCATAAAAATATTAGCAACCGGGACTGATAGTGGTTGTCCCATAGGGACACCTTTAACTTGTTTATAAAATTCATTTCTGAACCTAAAGTAGGTGGAGGACATACAAATATTAAAGATTTCCATAATACTACTTAACATCATTTTACTACCTTCTATTATCTCTGGGAACTCTGTTAAACAACGCTTCACACTTTCTAATGCTGCTTGTACCGGGACATTAGTATACATCGATACAACGTCCAGGCTAGCCATTCTATCATTATCATTCAAATTATATCTACTAATAATATCAATAAAATGATATGTATTCTTTAAAGTATAATCTAAGAAATAAGTATATTTTCTAATTCTGTTGCATAGAAATTTAGACAATCTATACGTTGGTGAGTTTTGTACATTAACGATTAATCTAAGTGGATTCCCCTGTTTATGAATCTTCACTAGACCATAAATTCTCGGAGGGACTGTGTCACGTTGTATTAATGAATTCCCAAGTCCTGGTTCTAATTCCTTCGACTCAATCATTCTATTAATTATAGTCTTAACTTGTCCTTGTAACTTATCAGATGGATCTTTATTTATTTTATTATAAACCTCGAAATTATTTAATTGTTCATACACTTTCAATTCATAATCTGACTGGTTCATAAGTACCGTTGCACCACCTTTATCCGCCTTAAGGCATATTACTTCATTGGATAATAATTCTGCTCTTAAGCGTTTTAGATCATAACTCTGCTTGCATCTCACCTCTTTATGCTCTAACACCGCTTTGGACACATCCAATTCAAACCTAGTCTTATCTTTGTCTGGGAGAAACTGGGCAGTCTTTACTGTTTCTGTAATTATCTCATTCCTAGGTACGTAATCAATAGGGATCGCAGTATTAAGTCCAAGATTAAGAATTTGTTTTTGGTCTTCCTTGAGATCCATTTTAGATAAATTAACCAAACGTTTGGAAATGACCCCATCAATTCTCTTATTTCTCAAAGGGCAATTAATTCCCAATTTTGCTAGATTTTTTTCGTGCCTTTGTCTAATTTTTTTAATTTCATTATCCCTCGTTTTGTCTGTGACATCTTCAATCTGTTTGAAATCCAACATACCTAATCTCGCCAGTAATATGGATCTTATTTTTGTCTTCTCTCTAATCAGTTCAAATTTTTGTTTGTTTAGTTTATTAATCGATATTTTTATTAAATGTAAACAAAGCTCATGTTTAAGAGTATTTCCTACTTTATCCAAAACGAATGAAAGTTTAAACCTAAAACATTTCGGCATAGCATTAAATCGTAAACATTTATTAAGGAACGAGGTATTTTCCACTTGCCTAACAATCTGCATCTTCTTCCGCTTGTACTGATTCATAAGTGTGACGATTGTTGCATATTATTTGATAGTCAGATAATTTTTGAAATTTTGTTGCGGTGTGTACAAGTTTATTGGTTCAATGTGAATAAATAAATATACAATTTGATTAATTGAAAAAAAACAGCAAGAAAAGAGAAAAATAAGAATTTATTAGAAATATTGAAACGTATGTATATATATATATGATTATAGATATTGGAGCCACACTGTTGCTTATATATATATATATGTTTTTATACATATTGATATGTATTTGATATATTAATATAAGGTGTGCATAACCTAATAAATATTTATTACTAATGTGTATATATATATATAGATGATTAGGGAGGTTGGACTCATACTGTTGCTTATATCCATATATATGTTTTTATACATATTGACATGTATTTTTCTATTGATTTAAGTTGTGACTAACTTAATAAATATATAGTAAGAAAAGAAAATATTCATGTTTAACAATTAACAATGGTCCTTCCTCTAAATATATATATATATATATATATATAAAGGTGTTACGATATTATATTTAGATATATATGTATATAGATATAATGAATTATTTTAGTCATATGAGCAAACAGTCTTATGCAATTATTTCTATGAGTTGATTAACTTCACATTGTGCTTACGACTAGTTTTTTGAAAAACGTTAGTTGTCCATACTATCTCTCTCATTCTCTCTTTAATCTTTCACCAAAGCGTCGCTATGACATTCACTCTCCATCCATCTACGAAACTTGCTGCTCCATATTTGAACTAATTTGTTGCTATGTGCGCAATACCTCATACACCATTGTATACATTAGAGTTCCCGGCTTTAAAGAAAATACAGTATATGACACTAAAGGTTTTAGTTTTTTTATCAATTTTGAATTTTGATTACCGTGACATAGTAGCAATACAGTTATAACAAATAACAAAAGGTTCGATACTGTCTCTCTCCCTTACAATATTCTGCATACGTATACCGGGAATTTGAGATAGGTGAGGTAATGATTGGTCTGCTAATTATAAATAGTTATATATTGAGTTTAGTTACTGAGACAAATTCTATGATTAAAAATAGTGTTGAGTCAATTATATATAAATAGAATGGTTTTGGAACGAGGTTACCACATTTGCTTAAATCTGCTATTGTGATCAGTGTTGTGTTGCCTGAGGATGGTGCTGGAAAGTAGGCACCGAAACGTCGCCAGTAAACAAAGATGTGATAGAACCGCATTTTCAGTTGAAAAAAGAAGAATTCAACCCGATCAAAGACAAAACAAAATCAGAAAGTGTGATGAATCAGATCATTTTGTAACTGACCGTGTACAACTATTACCCGCGTACGCAAAACGCGGCATTGAACCAGTAAACTTGTACACACCGCAACAAAATTTCAAAAATTATCTAGCTATGAAATATGGCTGATATCCTTGTCTACTGGGTGGATTTCGATATCTCTCGCAATTTTCAGTTGAACTAACATTGTGCATATAATTCTTTAAAAATAGCATTATAAATTTTAATAGATGAATCTCGTTGCCCAGTGCTGTCCTTCTTGTTGTGGATTTGACCGCATTTTTCTTGTGCGGGACAATTGATAGCACTCATAGGTCGGTAAAATCTTGAATTTTCATCATTTTCAGGTGATGTAATTTTTGGCCTCAATTGATGGGTTCTCACTTGTCCCTTCTTCTTTAAGCCTTCAATTAGCTGATTGTCTGAAAATGACGTTGGATCATTATTTACCATTGTTCTTTGACCAAATTTTCGAGACTTCATTTCCAGTCTCATCTTCAGGGTTGACACAATACGAACAGGAGTAAAACACAACTTGTGACAAATGTGGTATTCTCATTCAAGACAAATATATTTATATATATTTTAATTCTAAAAGGACTTTTAATCGTCTTCCTAATATCCGGTCTTCATACCTAGTCTCTAATACTCAAATGTATACAAAAAACTTAGACCTGTCAGCCCTCCCCGCACTCAACCAGCTATAAACATGTGTATTTTACTAAAGTGACATTTTTATTGAATAACTATAAGCACACCTAATGGATTGACATACACGCCAATCCATGATGTCTATATGAAATATGGCTGATATCCTTGTCTACTGGGCGGATTTCGATATCTCTCGCAATTTTCATTTGAACTAACATTATGCATATAATTCTTTAAAACAACATTGCTCGTATATATATATATATATATATATATATATATAATCGCATTTATGTAATTTCGTATGCGTATGTATGTATATATGTATGTGTGATATATGCATGTGTGTGTCCTGCGTGTATGTATGTTTGTTTGTATTTTTGTATGTATGCGTGCATGCATGTATGTAGGTGTATATGTATGAATGTTTGGATGTGTGGATGAATGTATGCTTGTTTGTATATATAGATGTATGCATTTATATATACATGTTTTAAACCGTAACTGGACTTTGTAATGTTTCTTGTCTATCTGCCTTTTGCGCACACATTGTGTTTATTAAATAATATTTTTTAATTACCTTTCATAGATTGTGGTTGGCTACGGAAGCGGAATGCAGTCAGCTGTAATATGCAATCGTGTATCAGTGACGATAAGAGTAATGCAGTAGAGGGTTGGCGATCAAGTTGCAGACGTGAGAACGATGCGTTTCAACGTGCTACAACCATACACGGTGCTTCAAAAAGTGTCAAACTAATCCCTTGTAGAACACAGGCTAAAGCGTCACAATATGACGTCGCATGCAGCAGTGAGATTCCTACTAATTTCGGTGAAAATGAGGATGAGAATAATGGTTCTTTTACCTGTATCGAAGATGCATCAATCGAAACAACACTGAATGAGAGTTACATTTCCAGCTGCGACGTAAAAGACGTCCAGTTGCGTAGATCAATACCGTCGAAAGTGAGTTTATTTTCACCTGCTAGAAGAATTCAATTATGTTTGGCAGTTCTCAATGCCGCGTTTTGCGTAC
>JAQBSW010013658.1:0-13393 GCA_029291075.1 Eudiplozoon nipponicum | reverse complement strand
TAATGTTTCTTCAGTAAATCCGTACACTCTGGCCTTGATCGATATCAGTTATCATATTTCGAGGTAAGCATGACATCATTCAATATATACGCAAGTATGTATTAGGTGTTGGGAACCTAGTAACAAATTACTTCAGTTGTGACCAGAAGGATAAACCAAATACAGCATGAACGGAAAGTATTATCTCATGCACATACTTTCCGTTCATGCTGTCTTTGGTTTATCCTTCTGGTCACAACTGAACTAATTTGTTAGTAGGTTCGCAACAACTAATACAGACTAACATATATATTAGTTCTACGCAACAAACAGTATTTAACTGTTAGATTCAGAAATTCGGCTGTCACCACCAATATTCTTGCATAAAAAGTACTTGTCTAGAATTGTCAACTGCACAATTTCTATACATTCACGATCAAAATTTTTTGCAGTTTTGGCCACATTTTTAGAAGTTATACAATTAAATAATCATTGACTGCACGGACGGCGAGAAAAATTATTTAAATCAATTTTGTAAGATTGAGATAAACACCAATCCCATTGTACCTAGTCAGTTACACAGCATAGCACAAATATCGTCCGCCACACATAGTGAAGCTTTTTGATCTACTCATAAGCAGTTCACGTTGGCATGTTTAAAAATAATGTATGTCGTATAGAATAGTTTATACAGGTGTGCAGAAGCAAATCGATATTTAGAAAAGTGAATCCCATCCTGAGAAGTCGGAAAACTGACATAACATTGTAAAAACAGGACAATTGCCTTAAGCGCTTTGATTACTTTCGTGTGCAAACAACCAAAAAAGCGCAGTTTCGACGACGGCTGTGATTTTCTTCAATGCAAAAAAGTATTTTGCAATTAATGCTTAATAAAATATGGAGCATAGTTAGAGCTGAATTACCTACATGCGCCTAATTGATCTGATAAGGAAGCTCTGTATGAAATCTAAGCAAAATGTGTCAATCAATTTAGTGTTGATTTTTTTTTTATTCCTGACAACTCTTTTGGTTTAATTGCGTATTTATTCATTTTAGCAATCTCACTTTTAAAAATCCAAACAATGAATAGATGTGTTCTACGGTTCTCCGCAAGACCGAGATGAATACACTATTGTAGTGCACTAACAAGTTCGAGACAACAAATCATTTGATAAATGCTATGGTACATTATTTAAATAATGAGCAATATCAAACTGTAAACAATGATTTTTCATCATGGAACATTTCAATGTTTGTTATCATTTCACTGGTCTCCATCATCAATTTTTTTAAATCAAATCAAGTCTATTTAGTTCATCCTGCAACAAAGCATAGAAAAATCACCGTCAGTCGCATTTAAGTACGCGTGGTGAAGTAAATTAAATTAGATTGGCGATTATCTCAAGTTCTCAAATTAGATTTAATCAACTATTGTTCTAAACCGTTCAATCCTTTATTTTCTAATTGTATAACATGTAAGTTGGAAATATATTAGTTCTCTGCAACAAACGGTATTTAACTGTTAGATATTTCAATAGACCAAAATCTGTTGGTGTTCAGCCAAAATAAATACCAATCCCTTTTTCTTTAACCAGTCGTCAATTATCACGACAAAGCTCCCACCAATCGCCCACACTGACGCGTTTCGGCCACCCATGATCATCACCAGAGTACGACAGCAAACTGACTAGCGAGGATTAAATAACATTACATATGTATAAAAAGCAAAATAGGATATGCGGCTCTCACCTCTGGTAGTCTCGCATACATTGTACTTGAATGAAAATGTCAGCTGCACAAATTCTATGCAATCACAAACATAAATTTTTTGCAGCTTTCGCCACAAATATACATGTTTACCATTAAACAAACATTTATTACGCAGTTGGTGTTAACAATCCTTCAATCAAGTTTGTGAGCTTGAAATAAACACTAATCACATTTTATTTAACCAGCCATCGAAGAACATAGCAAAGCTAACGCCAATCACACGCACTGACGCATTTCGACCTTACTTGTTCGACGACTGGTTAAATACTATTGAATTGGTGTCTTCTTGAAGCTCGTAAACTTGATTTAAAGAATTGTTACCATCACCCGCGCAATCAATTATTGTTAAATTGTATTGCCTATATACGTATATGTGGCGAAAGCTGCAAAGATTTAATATTCGTAACTGCATAGAATTTGTGCAGTCTACATTTCCAGTCACATACAATATACGCAAGACAACTAGAGGTGAGAGCCGCATATCCTATTTTGCTTTTTATATATATATATTCAATGCGGTTTGATCCTCACTAGCCAGTTTGCCGTCGTTCTCTGATGATGATCATGGAAGTTCGAAATGCGTCAGTGCGTTGCCACTGGCGGTAGTTTTATTATGTTGTTCGACGACTGGTTAAATAAAATGGGATTGATGTTTAATTCAAGCTCGCAAACTTGATTTAAAGAATTATTACCACCACCCGCGCAAACATTGTTTGCTTTATTAATTAGACTATTTTTTTGTTCTTTTTTGTAGTTTAATGAAACTGAGCATAAACGCAAAAAAATCTTTTTTAAAAGCCCTTAATAGAAAATTACTCAAAGATAATTGGGACATTTCACTTTCTGTTTTGCCATAGGTGTAATAGATAACTGACTATATGGAATATAAAATTTGAACGCGAGGATTATACTTACACTTTTCGTTAGACTGCGCCTTGAAGCAAACATCTGCGGGATTTTGTGTACTGCCGGAAGAATAGCCAAGATAATGAGTTTCCGGATCCGTAAGGTCAACTAAACAGCCTAAAAGTTGGCCAAGACCTCTGGCTGGATACCACTTTTAAATTGTTTAAAAGAAAGTAATATGTTTGTTTAGTCATATTTTTTTTAAATTTTTCATTGTATATGAGTGTGTGTGTGTGTGTGATTGTGTGTGTGTGGTCTCAATCAGCAAAGCTTCGACAAAAAGAAAAATAAGTAGATTTTGCGGTTGGTGTGCTAACTAATCTCAAAACCCGAATGTACCTTTTGCATAATGCATACTAAAAGTTTTATGTTTCACAAAGTCAATTCACAAATTGGAGTGTAAATCGTTGGAAAACAATAAAATTAAGGAAAAGTATATTGCTTCATTTTGTAGAAAAAAGTAGCGTACAGATGGCTTCAATCGCCAAACAAATCCATCATGTCTCACGTGTTCTGACATTGATATATAATCTAGAATAAATTGTACCAGGTAGAAATTAATGTTTGCCTTTTTGACAAACCATATTTGGAGTTTCATTCGTTATACCCTCTTGATTAACCAAGCATTAAGATAATCAAGTATTGTGATGATGGTGATGCTAATTATGACGATGATGATCCAGATGATAACAACGGTGATGATGGCGATAAAAATAATGATCATGAAAATGATGATGATCATTTTGTATGTGGTTGATGATGATGATCATAAAGATTGTAATAACTGTGTTGTTGATGATGATGATCATGATGATGATGATGAAAATTATGTTGAAAATGCTGATTATTATGTTTTTTATGATGATGATGAAGGAGACTATGCGGATGATAAAGATGATGAAAGAGACTATGTTGATGATAATGATGATTATAAGGGTGTTTGGAGTTAAATTCGCTATGCACTTGCGTTTAACCAAGATCAAATTTCTCAGAATGCAGTTATTAATTACTAAGAAGAGGAATATGAAAAAAAATGTTACAAATAATGATGATGCTGACGCTGATTAGGAAAATCAAGATAATTGTGAAGAAGAAGAAAATCCAAATGTTGTGCTGTCATTGATGAATTTGAATACGAAACTTGCTGTTTTCGGATAACCGATAGCGCTCGGATGTCGGTAAGATATTGTTTCTTATACATTTTCAGGTGCACCGATTTTGTTGATCATTATCCCTTGAAAATTTGCGGAGTGCCAGCTTCATATAGAATCGCATTTCCAATGGTTAGTATGAACGAATACACACCCAGCCCGATCGAAGACAGAACAGATTCATATGTGGACATTTCAATCAATCGGATCTTTGTATAACTGATTGTTGATCATTGATTGACTAGTCACTCTGAATGAGGATATCACATTGGCCACAATTTGCTAATTTCTGTGAGTAATTTGTCAACCCTAAAGATGGGACCGGAAATGAAGTCCCGAAAATTTGTCAAAAATTCGGAAAAGATTGGCTCACGACAAATTTCAGAAAAACTAATTTTGGACTGCTTTAGAGTGACGGGACAAGTGAGAACCCACCACTCAAGGGTCAAAACAATCTGTGCACCTAAAAATGTAAATGAATCAAGATTATACCGACCAACGTGTGATGTCAATTTCCCCGCAACAGCAAGTTGCGCAATAAAATGCAAGATATTGATGTCGATAATTAGTTAATAATAGTTATTTTCATAATGATGATGATGATTATAATGACGAAAACAAAGATACGGATGCTGATGCTGTGATGATAAGAATAATTCTTATTTTAAATATGGTAATGCCGATGACTATCAAGGCGACCCGTGTGATGATGAAGATGACGATGGAAAAGGTACTGATGACGATGATTTAAGTGGTGAAATTTACTAATTTATTGATGCAGATGATGTGATGAAATGAATTATTGAGACCAAGATTATGATGAGATTGGAAAAAAGGATAAAGATTAAAAGATAGTTATGTCGATGTTGACGAATAGGTCAACCAAATTAGCGATGCTGTTGATATGGCGATTAGAATTATTCTGATGTATTATTATTATGAGGATGACGTCGAATAAAATCATAAGAATAATGATGATGTTTTTAATGATTCAGATGATGCAAACGTGTAGATGATGATGATTATGATGATGAAGATGATGATGATTTTGTATTTGGTTGATGATGATGATGTAGATGATGATGACGATGATGATGAATATGATGATGATGAGGATGATGACGATTTTGAAGATAATCACGACGGTGATAATGATGATGATGATAATGATGATTAAGATGATGATGCTGATGAAGAGGTTGATGATGATGATGAAGAAGAAGAGGATGATGATGATGATGATGATGATGATGAAGATGATGATGATGATGATGAATATGATGATGATGATGATGATGACGATTTTGAAGATAATCACGACGGTGATAATGATGATGATGATGATGATGATGATGATGAAGAAGAAGAGGATGATGATGATGATGATGAATATGATGATGATGATGATGATAATGATGATTAAGATGATGATGCTCATGAAGAGGTTCATGATGATGATGATGAAGAAGAAGAAGAGGATGATGATGATGATGATGATGATGATAATGATGAATATGATGATGATGAGGATGATGACGATTTTGAAGATAATCACGACGGTGATAATGATGATGATGATAATGATGATTAATATGATGATGCTGATGAAGAGGTTGATGATGATGATGATGAAGAAGAAGAGGATGATGATGATGATGATGATGATGATAATGATCACGACTGGCATGATGATGATGATTTTGCACATGATGACGACGATGATGAAGAAGAGGACGATTATCATGTTGCAGATTTTCACGACTGTGATGATGATAATTGTGATTAAGCTTATAATATTGATGAAGAGGTTGATGATGATGATGAAGAAGAAAAAGAATATGATGATGACGATGATGATGGATATGATCACGATTAGCATGATGATGATGATGTTGCACATGATGACGACGATGATGTTTATGACGATAATGATAATGGGTATTATAATAATGATGATTATGATGATGATGCAGATTACCACGACAGTGATAATGATAATAATGATGATTAGGATTATTATTCTGATGAAGTGGATAACGATGATGAAGGTGAAAAAGATCACAATGATGATGTTAATGATCACGACTGGCATGCAGATGATGATGATTTGGCAGATTATGACGACAATGATGATGGTGAAGATGATGAAGAAAAGGACGATGATCATGTTGCACATTTTCACGACTGTGATGATGATGATAATTAGGATTAAGATGATAATATTTATGAAGAGGTTGATGATGATGATGATGAAGAAAAAGAAGATTATGATGATGACGATGATGGAAATTATCACGATTGGAATGATGATGATGATGTTGCACATGATGACGACGATGATGTTTATGACGATGATGATGATAATGATGATGATACTTATAGTGATGATGATGATGATGATGATGATGATGATGATAGTAATAATGAAGATGATGATGACGACGAAGATTATGATGATTATGATTATGATGATGGTGCAGATTATCATAAAGGTTATGACGATAATGATGATGATGATGGTGTGGATGATGTTGATAATTATGTTGATGATGACAATGATAATGGGTATGTGCATGACGTTGATGATGATGATGACGATCTTGTGTAAAATGATATTGATGATGATTTGATTGATGATGATGATGATTATGAGATTGGTGATGATGATGACGATGATGTGGATATAGACGATTATGATAATGGTACTGTGGATAATGATGAGAATCACGATCATATTAATGATGATCATGAAAACAACGATGCTGATTTTTAGTTTATAATGTCAATTATGGCAGTAATTAAATGTATGATAATGATATAGTTATAAGACGAGAGGATGATAATTATGAGTATTATTACAATAAAAATAAGAATTATTTTAACGTTGATTTTGGTTAAAATGCTTACAATAATGTTGACAACGATAATAACTAAAATGATAACAATATTGTCAGTGATTTGAATGGTTGCACTATTAATGATTAAGAGGATAAATTTAATGTTGTTGATGATGTTGGCACATGATGACGCGACGGGATGATCGTGAGGGACATTTCGGGACTCGGGCTAACTATGATGTTAAAAATTATAATGATGATGATGATGAGAAGAATGACTAAAATAATGATTACACAATAATGATAATAATTATGAATGATGACAATGATGAAGATTACGATGCAGATAAGAAAGAAGATGATGATTTTGTCTATGATTACGATAGTGAGGATAACGTTTGTGATAATAATCGTCATCATGAGGATAATGATAATGATATTGATTATTTTGATGTTGCTGTTACTAATGTTGATGATGAGGATAAGGACGACGATTATGCTGATGATAATTATGTTGATGAGAAAGATTACGATGATGATAATGGTGATAATGATTTGCATTATTATGATAACGACGATGAAGATGATGAGTATTATTATTACGATTTCGATATTAGTAATTATGATGATCATGTTGGTGATGTTGATGAGGAGGAAGATGATAAAGGCGACGATATTGATAATTATGATAATCGTTAATATTTTGCTGCTACTAATAATGATGACGATGAGAATATAGATTATGATTATGCAGAGGATAGTGAAAATGATTAGGATGACCATATGGATGATGAATACGATGATAATGATGATAGGGAGGATGATGACGATGATAGTGATGGTGATGATGATAGTGATGATGATGATGATGTTGATGTTGTTGTTGTTGATGATGATGATGATGATGATGATGATGATGATGATGATGATGATGATGATGATGATGATGATGATGATGATGATGATGATGATGATGATGATCACGATGGTTATTATCACGTGGATGAAAATAATGTTGAGTATTATTTATATTACTACTATTATTATTAATAATATTATTGTTATTATGTGTAGGATGTTTAGTACAATATTAGGATGATGATGATGGTTATAGGGATGATTATGATCATAAAATCGATGCTAATGTTGGTTACCAAGATGTTGCTGTTGTTAATGTTCAAAATGAGGATAATTAGGAATAGAAGAATGATGAATGTGATGAAGATATTATTGATTAGGAAAATTTTTATTATGATGATGAAGATAATATTGATGTTAGTTACTTTTGTAATGTTTATGACGGTGATGATGATGATGATAATGATGATGCTGATGATAAGGATGAAAAGAAGGATGATTATAATGGTGATATTGATAATTATGATGATGGGGATGACGTTACTGCTGTTTATTATGACGTTGATGAGAGTGAAGATGAGAATGAGGATAAGGATTATAATGATGATTATGTTAGGAATAATTATGAGGATGATTATGATTTGGATGATTATAATGAGGAGGATAAGGATAACTATTATGTGGATGATGAGGAGGAGGAAGAGAATAGTGATGAGGAGGAGGAAGAGTATAGTAATGATGAGAAGAAAGAGCAAATGAATATGAAAACGATAATGATGATGTTCAATATAGGCGGGAACAAACAAAGATTTAATTAACTAATAACCAAGTAACAACATACTTATAATCAGGAATATCAGTTCCACTGAATGCTACATAGTCAGTCAAACAAATGTATGAGGAAACCTATGACAGATATTCGAAGACTCAGGACAATCAGAAGATAAAAACAATCGAACTCAACAAATTATTCGAAAAATTATAAAAACAATATTCAAAGCAAAACTAAATGGAAAATGATAACGATTAACTTGCCTCTAGCAAATCGAGTAAGTAGAACAAACCACCAGCCCTAATAAAGGCCAATTGAGAGTCCGCACGTCCGAATATGCACTTCCATAAACAATCCACAGTAGCTGTTGCTAGACGTGACGTCCATCCTAACGGCACATATGTACCTGGTTGTCCGAGGGCTTCAATAACCCGCTCCGAATTTGTCAATCTGTTCTGTGATTGGTATTTTATTGAGACTTGTGGGTTCATTTCCTACATTATGTAAATCGTTTGTTTGTAAAAATTTGGAATAGACACTAGCATGAAACATGTCATTATAAGTGTACGCATCAGTGATAGAACGGTCAGAATTAAAACAAGATGGTGAATTCAGTGACAAAGTGTGATCCCAGGCAAACTTGCAGCTCATTCCTGGCAGTTACAAGTTTTCCATCTAAGATAGGCCTCTTAGACTCTCAGCATGTACACAGTCAAAACATTTTTGCGAATCATTCAACACGTTAAAGTATGATAAAACGAACAATAAGTTTCTCATTTCCAACCAATAGGATGACAGCTCTATTTCGAAATCCAGTAGCCTCTAAGAAGAACTGCGGTTGTACTACCTAAAAAAACTTCGAAATATGACAAAAACAGAGGAGCTAATATCAGGTGAAATAACCCAACGAGATTAACTTTTGCACTACCCGCACAATAAATTATTATAAAATTGAATAAAGTAAACGGAACACGGTCTAATCCTTCTTAGTGAGTCATGCCACGATTGTGACAGTACAAGATCGAAACGCTCCAGAGCTCACGTCTGGTGGAAGTTTTGCTATATTGTGAGTCGTGTTAAAGAAAATGAGATTTGCGGTTATCTCAAGTCCGAAAAATGAACTAAAATTCACTTTATGAGCACTCGCATAGTCAATGAAAGCTTAAACTAGAAACTTGTTAAGGTGTAGCTAAAGCAGCAACAGATGTGCCCTGATTGCGTATAAATTTTGCTGGCAATGTTATATTCAAGTTCACCGTAAGCGAGACAGCTTGAAATAAGAGCCATAATTCCGATCGGCTATAACTTTTATATATACTGCGGTTTGAAAATTCCTAGTCAGTTTGGCACTTTCCAAGGGTGATATCACAGTTAGATACTGTTTGTGTTGGAGAACTAATATATATGCATATATACATTAGGTTTTAGGCGCCTAGTAACAAATAGACGGATAAACCAAAGAAAGCATGACCGGAATGTTTAATCTCGTGCACAATCGTTTCGTGCTTACTGGCGACTCATCAGTAGGAGCAGGTATTACGCCCTTTATCCACTATATATTTGGGTGAGGAATGTGAGAAAATAGGATGGTACAATCCTCTACACGAAGTTGTAAACCTGCAATAGTAAAGCTAACATCATATAAAGTCTCGATAATGCGACTTCAACGCTAACTCACTTTATATAATATATATACCGTGTCTGTAAAGGATACTAACAATATGGCTATTGTGTCAGTACTCGATACCAACATTATAGTAACGTAACGGTATGTGGTGCTAAAACTATGGTTGCCGAGTCGGTACATGATACCAACCTGATGGATTTCAATGTATGCTATAGTTCACCGAAATTGAAAATGACAACTTTTTCTGAACACCATTTACACAGTAAATTAATACACTCTGGTCTTAATCGATATCAGTTATCACATTTCACACTAATCATGAAATAAATAACAGTTAGATATGGTTAATGTGATAACTAAAATTGACCAACGCCAGAGAGTATTGCTTTGTTGGAGTAACAGGTGTTCATAAATAGTTGTAATTCGCAATTTTGGTGCACTTTATTATACATTGAAATCGATCAAGTTCTGCTTCAGCAGCCGTAGTGTTGTACCATGTAAATTTCGGTGTCATAATGTTGGTATGTGACAAAATAGCGATATTTTTGGAGCCTTTTACAAACTTGGTGTATATATATATATATATATATATATATATATATATATATATATATATATATATATATATATATATATATAACGAGTTAACTTGAATTCATTTGTCGAAAACTGTATAGAGTTAGCTTCACTTTTCAGGTTTAAAAATTAGTAAGGTGATTGTACCGTGCACTATCCCACATTCCGCACTCAATATATATAGTGGAGTAAGAAACATATCTTCAACTCCCAATGTTGAAGTTACTAGTAAGCACAGGAAACAGAAACAATCCCATTCCGTTCATGCTGTCTTTGATTCATCCTTCTGGTCATATTTGAAATTATTTGTTACTAGGTTCATAGCACCTAATACATAATTGCATTGATATTAGTTCCCCACCATGAACAGTATCTAATTCCTATCTACATATCTGCTCTCTGATTATACAAGAAATGCATATTGCACAAAATGTCAAGAATAGGCTATCTGCAATCATAAAGTCCAATATCGTTAATTTATCCAAATGCAATATCCTCACAGAACGCTATATATCCCGTACTCGCCGATTAATAAAATTGTGAATTCAGTAGTATGCTAGACAAAAGGACAGGTAGCATAGGGGAGAATAGTTAAATCATAGCAGAACAAATTATCTATAAAAATCACGCTCAAAATCAAGAGGATTTCAAGGCTGTATTCAAAGCAAAAAATGGAAAAGATTTATGCAAGGCGGAAAAAGTTATTTGCAGTACCCTTCGCCATCAGCTAAATAAACAAGAGAGGCTCGTACGCTTTGTGAATAAAAACTCGTCAATTGTTTGTGCGTGTGTGTGTCAGTTAATACATTCTTAACTTCCCGTTCGTTATTGCATAAAGTATGTATTTAAGCAAGCATAATCTCATCTTTCCAAAATTGACTTTATATATATATATATATATATATATATATATATATATATAAAGTAATATTTTACCCTTCTTGGAAGATGACACAATTTAGTCAGTACATTTTAAAATTAATTCTGCTTATAATTAATTATCTTATTATAACTGCATGTGCGTCCACTTCAAAAGAACTTATATCGTGGTTCAATCTGAAGACGCTGCTTATTTTAAAACCTTAATCAGAAGTCAGATAATATCTGGTTCATCGCAAGGTTCCACTGGTAAAGTTTTATAAATTCGTGGCCACGTGCCAAAACTCCATTGTTAGCATTCGAAGCTAAACTCGAGCAGCCTTTGCTGGTCTCCGTGTGTTGATCTATTGGCGGACTCAAAGAAAAAGGGCTGAATCTATATTTATTGCCTCCAGCGGCACATAATTGCTATGAGTACTCAAAATTGTGCTTTATTCGAGTCAAACACACAGGTAAAAACGGATTTTTATCCCGCCCCGTTACAAGAGTGATCCAGCCATGTGTGATCTTTTACGCGCTAACACTCAGCTATTTTGCTAATGCACAGGGGAGGGGGCAACACTTTCAGATCTATCAGATTTGGCCTTAGGCTTTAATCGGCGCTTAGGCAACCCATTGATTGCTCGTGAGTTCAATGCCACAAAAAGTCCAGACTGCGCGAGATACATAGTTGCATAAAGATTGCTATCGGCCATAAAATATGTAATGACGATAGAATGCTCTCTAATTCTGGGCATATGCTTAATTCAATTCTGTTTGGCCCTCCTTTCCAGCACCCCAGGTGATCAACCACTTAGCCGTGAAAAAGATACAGATGGGCTGGGCCCACTTTATCGTAGTCAAATAGACCATATTTTTAAAACACACCATCGTTTTGCGCAATCACGGACGCAAACGCGTAACACGGGTGCAGTACAAGTTCAATCAAATGATCCTATCACAGCGTTTCTTTCAACTTAACTTTAATAAAACTCGGCTCAACGCAGCAGCCTTCAAAGATGTCCCCACCGTTAACTGTGGCCAATTGCATTGGAAACAATATCTGCAGCTCCGTTAAGCCTGGGCTTGAATCTGACAAAAGAAGCCTATCAACTGGTCTCTCATCTCCTCTTACAAGCTCGGCAGCGTGCGATGTCTGATACCAAGTTGGGAGATCACGCCTCGGTTCGTAAGCTATGCAGTAGATGAGGCTCAAACCCAGTCTTCTGTTATGAACAAGCAAAAAGCAGCATCAAAATATCAAAAACCTATTCGAATTTTGTGCAACGCTCGGAGTCCATCGCAGAGGTCATTTAACCAAGTAGCCACAAGCCCTTCCAGTTAATGAGGCGTAACTCGACAAGCACTTGCAAATGGCTTAGTTAACTATAAAGTTGGAAGGAAGGAAGATCTAACCGTATATGAACTTTTTTATTGCCATGAGACAAAAAAGGAGAACCCGTTCTAAGTAAGTGTAAACGTGCCGACGCCATGATCATTCACAATAATTTGGAATTGTAATTCGAACAAACTACGACAGCGTTGTTGCGTAGTCCTTGTTATGATTGTCTAGAAAGAATCCAGGTAAAAACAATTCCTTCGTGGCGGACAGTAAGTCTCCATTCAGTATAAAATAATTTGCTTAGGATCGAAATTGACCAAGGCAGCCGTTTTAAAACAATTTAGCTCAAGATCGTACTGGAAGGACACTTCTTCACAAAAGTTTGTGGTTCTCTGAAGCTCGTCGTCTTTTTCCACCATAAGAACACCAATGATCACGTATACGAGGTATGCAAGCCAGCCACCACCACCACAAATCTTTATTCTAGTGAGTGTTACTAAAAACCATTGCAGACGGCAACGACAAGGTGCGAAAAATATTGCTTTCTTGAAATAAGAACCTGAGTACATAAATTTGTCGGTATAAACTAAGAATTTTATTGTTTGGTAAAGGAAATTCATCCAGTAGACTGGTTTCGTCTTTATTAAGAATGCATCATGAACTGGCCAGAATTTGCCGCGGACAGGACTCGAACCTGGGCACGTCTGCTTCGGAATC
>JAQBSW010013657.1:0-13395 GCA_029291075.1 Eudiplozoon nipponicum | reverse complement strand
TCAATAAATAAATCAAAAAACTGTTTTAATTAAAATGGATCGTAAGAAAAAATAGTTCCTACATCAACTTAATAAGAATCCAGTAGTTTATAATCGTTTAGAGAATGGATGATCTAAGAAAAGACCTGGTTCCATTATCTTATTTCATACTTCCTTTTTATATTTTCCACCTGTTGTGCGTTGGGCAAATATGATTAGAGTTTCCGGTCTGTCGCCGTTGCAACGAGGTTCTTTTGCTTTATCCTAGAGAAAATTTTAAACGAAGGCCAATAAACAAGATTAATGCGACGTGAGTTAATAGGAACGAAAGTAAAGAAAATTAAAAAAACAATTTGGCGTTATGTCATATTTATGGATTTAAAAAAAACTTTTTATTTTATGATTTAAATTGAAAATATGATAATAAATGGAATTCAAATCGAAACAAATCGATTGTCCTCTATTTAATTGCTAACAATTTACGCACTTTGAACTATTTCCTATGGATGACGCAAGTTATATACTTCTACGAGGGCCAAAATTCATGTGTGAACAATCGTCAAGTATTGATATTGACAGTTTATTGCTAAAAAAAGAGTTAAACCAGTAAGTGATGAAGCTTTATTATAAATTCAGAGAAAAATAGTTCTAACAAATTTACGACGATGGTAGGAAACGCTAAGACATTACGCAAACATACACGAACGGCGTGCATTGAATGCTTCGGTATTAGCCCTGAGCATACTAAACTATTTTGCCCTTTTTCCATTTGGCGAAAACGTGAAATAGTTTACAATTCATGGAAAATCACGTTCTGTGTCGTATTTTTGCCCTTATTGGACAAACCAACTGTCGTAGCCGAGACAAGCTCAGCGACTCTGACTTCCGACGACAATCATTACTGAATTTAACATCATATTAGCAACACATGCGTTGGTATAAGGTTGCAGTTAGGTTCTGGAATAACTAAACTATGTTTATCGACAAACATCTATAACATTTTTACATATTACGGACGCATTGTGCATTGAAATTAAGCCAAGTTGTATTGCGTGGTCATTATTCATGTAAATATATAGTATAGAATTAGTCTTAAAAATTAGTTGATGGCAAAATTGATGTTCTGGTCGACTGCTAATCAGTGTATTAATAGCCTTAGCCTCCGTAGTGTCTTTGGCTTTCTTTCTTCGTTTGAAAGGATGCACAAGAAAATGGTCAGGTAGACGGATATCTTGAAAAAAAACATTAACACACGTACATATAACGTGGACAACAAGTGAATTAATTCTGTCAGCAATTGTCTCATGCCTTGTAAATGCTACTTATGGAAAGCAATTCAATTTGTCTGATGAACGATCATTGATTGCGCGGGCGGTAAAGAGATTTCTTAAATCAAGGTTGCGATCTTGATAAAGACATGTTCATAAATTTGTGTAGTGCAGTAAAGGCAATTCGTCCAGCAGACTGGTTTCGGCCTCATTTGGATCTCATAACGTACTGCCTAGAATTTGCCGCGGACAGGATTCGAACCTTGGCACGTCTGCGCTAGAATTTGTTACTCTAAGTACTGAGCGACCCCACTATGTGCTTACAGCAACCGATTTCGAATAAGGAATGCATAGGTTCAGGCCCTGTTGGAGGCAAATTCTAAAGATTTCGTGAAAAGTTCCCAATAATGATGAAATTTGTCCAATGGATGAATTGCCTTTTCAACATAAACAAAAATTCTTAGTTTGTGCCGAAAAATATATTTAGAGTTTCATTATACTTGATTATTTCACTACGAATTACATCAGACCTATACATTTGTATGATATTTGTTATGATTCATAGGGTTTGTGTAAGTATATCGACGTATATCTTGGTTGGAGATTTATATAAGTATATATGTGTATGTATATAATATATATTAATATATATATTTACAATATTCTGAAATATACTCTAGGTTGCTTTAAATTATTTGTCTAGTTTTTCACATAATAATATCAAAAAAATCAGAAACACAGGAAATGCCGTAATGTAAATATGTGTATATATATTTACTCATTTTTATTATTTTGTCAAAGATGCCATAATTTTCGATAAAAACATCTAACGTTGTGAAAATAGTAGAGTCGGAAAACAAGAAAAACGCAGGAAATGCTCGCAAATTAGGTACAAGTTAAAATCAATGTCAATTAAAACAATATATTGAAACCAAATAATTTTTCAGCATAAAACATGATTTTCTTGCCAAATTTTGCTTTAGTTATCGATATTTCAGAAACAGTTTTATGCGGTTAAATTAGTTTTTTTTACAAGAGATATTAAAGGGGTTGTGTAGACTTAGCGTATTAAAAATACTAAAAATATTTCTCGAAAACAAATAGAAAAAGAAGGAAATAAAATAAAAGAAAATCAGTCGACACTAAAATAAAAGGTTTTCCCTCTATATTTAGCATTTTCTTGGCGAAAGATAAAATGAAATCTTAACAAGGCAGCGTCACATTGTATAATGTATGCAAAACAGTATTGCGTCATATGAGGAATATTTTGAGAGCTTCGGGAAAAGAGATTAAATAATTTTCTGTTTTTTTTAATATTATTTTACATTCTTCTAAAAGTGAACAAATCTGAAATGGTTGCAAATTTATTTGGAAACAAAGAATTCAAAATCTTTCTCATTGTATAGAAGTAGAAAAAATAAACATAATTCAGGAATGTTTTGTCTTGTTAAACGTTTTAGTGTTATAGCTATTATCCTTGTATGAATAGACTAAATTCACAAAATATCTTTTCGTAGATGCACAGAAATCTTATGTAAATTTCTTTGTGTTTTGCACATATTTTTACCACAATATTCCTTAATTTAAATGTATAAAATAGGTATATTCGTTATTATACTGACCATGTGCAATGTCTGATTCTCAGAACCTCTGGCAAATAAAACAACCAGCTTCCAACAGATTAGCTAATCCAAGTTCATTAATCGTTAAGATTAATATTGATAATTAGAAAATTGTTTAATTGAATAAAATGTTTAAAAATTATAACCTTAGATAAAAGTGGTATCTAATTTGTGAATTAAAATTTATTGTTGTGTGTTTATAGTAAAATCTATATTTGTCGAACCAAGTTTAGTGCATTGTTACTTCTTATGGATATAGGTTTGTATTCTGCAACATGGTATTTGCTGAATGTACGAACGGTAGAAATAAAGCTGAAGATAAAGGATGCCCTTTTCGAGGAAGACTAAAATTTTATTAAAATAAACTATATATGAAAAAATAAATTAGACATTATAGAAATCGGTTGAATTTGAATTTGGTAATCAAACAAATACACATTATACTTAAACTTATTGCTTAAATATTGGAATATATGATTTCACGGAATGCGTTGAACGATAATGGCCTGAATGAGCAGGCTAACGTGATCGATGGTATTTTACCAATTTCATTATAGCGAAAAAAATTTGAAATTAAGAGAACGGCAGTTACTAGGCCTCCGAAGAAATAAGAAGCATTTACGAAAGTTTAACAATGTAAGTAAATTTATAAGAAATTTTAATATTCACTTGCATATACTATAAAATAGATTTTCTTTTTGAATATAATTCTACATACATATTATCATTTATTGTGATTACTGGTTGTGTGAATTGTATTTCTGGTAATTTAACCTTATCAAATGAAAATTTAAGATGCAAATCCGAACGGGAATTAACTAAAGATAAGAGCCTCGTGAATATGCTGCACGTTAAGAATGAGAACATTAATCTCGATCATCACAGTTATTAAGTGATGGCCTCAGTTTGAGTCATTAATTCTTGCTTAAGACTTTTAGATTTAGCTAGAAAAGGAAAATAACCGCTAGGAGGTTATTAATTTAATACGCCACAGCATTGTCGGTACTGTTTAGCTAATTTATGCAAGTTCTGATTGTCAGTGGGACTTTAATTTGATAGTATAGCCAAACGTTATTTAGTGTCATTGTTCAAAATAAAGATCTAGTTTTTGAGTTTTATTTTTTTCGTTTAGAATATAAAATAGTCACTTTTATGTTTAATATCTTTTTTAATTTTGTGTTTACTGCAGTTTTCTATTAACCGACAAAATCCATATAATGTGCATATAATTTAAACAACGTAATTGAGTACAAAAATTTCCCGAATGTAAACGACCACGGTGCTTGAGATGCTGTCTTCTTCCTGTACAACAAAGAAGCTTCAGTATAAATTTTGTTTTGCAGGAAACGGTTTACGATTTTATCGCTGAATCAATAATTTTGCTAACATTCTATTTCATAAAATCGCAATTTGCGTAAGTTTCAGCTTAATTACTTTTTTAAGCTTCACCAAATTTGACCGAAAATCTAAAATATATATCATTTTTAATTGATTTCCTACCCACGGAAAGATTATATGAAGTAAAGACGCTGAAATTCGTATAGCTGTAGATTTAATTTGCTTAATTAGGATTGAAAAAGAGAGTGTACTTATATGAATAATTACTTTCTCAAAAAATTAAGTTTACATATAAACCAGTAAGAAATTAACAAAAAAATGATTTTGTCTGTGACGGATTATGCCTTAAGCTAAACAGAGAGACATGCAATCTTTTTATTCCTAATCATTATTTATTAAATGACCATTTATTTTCAATACTATATGACGATATCATCATAGTAGGAGTGTGTTTTAATTAATAATTACAGGTTTTGGGAGAGAAGTCATATTGCCGAAGAATGGGGAAGATATAACATATGTAACAGGTTAGGAAATGCGAATTTACTTTAAATTTGGCTTGAAAAGTATTCTTTTAATAAGCAAACTGCAAAAGTACGCGACAAGTTATTATCTCAGATGATTAATAGAATTTAGAAGTGGTGCAAAATCAAAATTAATTAACAATAAAATGAAACATTTAAAACAAATTTAAATTTAAAAAATTTTATCCAAAAATTATTTAACCATATTTGACATCATATTGTTCAAAATGATGAATTTAATATTTTATCTTGATTTAGTTTTACTTATGCAACTTAATTCATGATTGATTATCATAGACATGTTTCACAGTGCTTTATTTCATTCTTAAATCTAATTACAATTGTTAATTTCATTTTTATAAAGGATGCTCCGTTCATATTTTGCATAAACACGCCCCTGAGTGAAGAAAATTGCATAAAAATAAAGTCTTAAAATTCAGCCAGTTTTTTTAGTTTTACTGATTTATGATGGATAATGAAATCTGAGAGATACATCACGGTTTGTAAAAATTATAACTGTGATCGGTATTCACTTTAAATAATACTCAGAGGCTTACATATCTAGAAGTAAAACCGCAGGGAATTTTTAAAATCCAATACGAGCACTTACCTGGTCTACTTTAAAGTTCGCTTGACAAGGAATACACAGGTATTCCTATGTGTTACCTTTTTTCTTTAATATTAATTGCTAGTTGTCTAGTGATATTCGGCTACAACGTAAACGTGGTAATGCCGATTACCTATTAATGTAGGATTATATTCATTGATCGAAAGCTCAGCCAAACTGTTTAGGTATATGTAAATATTCGCTTCTTCTAAAAAGCTCGGAATTTATTCTTATGAAATTAAAATCGGATATTACGGGAACCAGAATAAACATTTGTTTCTAGCCCACATATTTTCCCAAGATTTTATCACTTTTAGCATCTAGCTGCGTGTGAACAGGATGACAAATATTTAATCGACCAATTACACAAAGTCCACAGCTAAGTAATTGTTAACAATTATTTATGTATAATACCCATTTAACCACTTTTGTGCTATGCGATAAACACGACTATTTCATCTTGATAAGCCCTCTCCATCGATTTTCAAGTGGTTGTACAAAAATGCAAATTTCTAATTTACGTTGTAAATTGGCAAACGCAATTGCCAAAGTCAAGACGTGCCTAAACGCTCGAAAATAAGTGTTTTCCCTGTTTTAGTCAGCATGAAGTGCATCAAAATTCTAAAAAAACCGAGTGAGTTTAAACCATTTATCAAAAGTGCTAAAAAGCCAAAATGCTGGCCATTTTGGAAATATTTAAATACATGAAATTATTTTTGATCGCAGTAATTGAATAATAAAGAAAAATATGATCAAAGATACCACGGCAAAACAAGAAATCGTTAATGAAACTTAAATTGCGTATATTTAATACGTAAATCGGAAAATTTCCTAATAATTTATGTATCTTCAAAAGTTTCATATCTTTTTGATACAATATGGTTACCAATATTCCAATGTACAAAAATGTAGTTGATTACAAATTTCTAATTTTATTTTAAGTTTGTCTGGTTTTAAACAATATTCAGAACCGTAAACATTTTAGCATATGCGTTCCGGGTGAATAAAAGTATTATTAACACCATTACCATTTTGCCTAAATAGTTAAAGCTACATAGTCTCCTTCGTAATTAAGGTGCATGCTTTCCACAGTTTTAGAAAACATAAAAAATGTTTGCCCTATGAAGCGAAAGTAATTAATGAGCCGTACTCAACACACCAATTACAGTATTAACGAGACGCTCTCTGTTCATAAAAGGATTTTCAGGTCTTCCATACGTCAGTAATCTAATTTACACCGATTATATTTTTGTCTATATTATTTTAGATGCGTATTTCATTGGCTGTTCGCAATAGTGAACAATTTTTTCTATTTGACTCAAATAATCAGAGAAAAAACAGAAAATTTGGCCATAGTAATCTCTCTCACAATTTTAAAGAAAAAATATAATTTAAATGTCATTATGGTCACACGTAAATTCGTATTCACAAAATTATATGCTGCTTAATCGAAGGCTTAATATAATAGTTTGAGCATAAACAAAGAGCAAACAATTATTTTTTGTAATATATATTCGTAAAAGTTGTCTTAATGAAGTAAGTTTTTAATAATTAATAATAAAATGTTATCTTGTAATTAAAATATAATTCTTTAGAATGAATATGATTTAATAAGTAGAATTGCTTGAACTAATTTAAAATGTATTCTTAAAAGAACTTTATTAATACTTTTAAATATGAAAAAAGTTATTCTTCATCAAACCAAACTTGGTACCACTACAATTTTCTAAATTAAACATTTATCTTTGCCATTTAACATCATTGAAATAATTTATTTTTCGTATAGATCCATAGAAGGGCAATTTCTTCATGCGGAAGTCAAAGACTCTACCATATCCAGAATTCTGTTTATGCTTTATTTTTATTCTGGGCATCTTTCCAGCATATGAAGAAATGCCAGAACCATTTTTGTTATAATTGTAGGAACATTCTTAAATAGTAAACGAAGACTCAATAAGTTTAATGCAATGTAATTTCACTAGCAAAAATATATAATGTATGGATGACATAAAAATAAATCAATCCAACAGAAAACATCTGTCTTCTTACATTAAAGGATTTAACAGGTTTCACCAATGATGAAAAATAAAAATAATAATAATTTATGGCTTATGCAAATTTCTGAAACAATTTTTGCGGAAGTCGTGTTTTCACACTTAGTACAGCTGTCATCAACGAAAAATTGATTTTCCATAATTTATAAAAACAATATTGGTACATTATTGATATAAACTAGCACAAAATTGTCAAAACGGCAAGCATTCCATTATCAGTAAATCTATTAAAATTAAATTTGGTCCAATAAAAACCGATTTATTTCAGGATATGACCCTTTTTACGAACACAGAAAGTTTACAAGTTACAGGGGGATATTTAAGTAATGAAGAGACCTAAAAAATAGATGGTTCTTTTATTAATGAAGGCCAATAAAGCTCGATGGTGTCTTTTAAGTATCATTTATAGAAAAATGACTATTTAAAAAAGGAAAATGCAGTCTCACCAACAAATGAAGAACAGAAGAAAGCATAAGCCCAGTAATCATTATCGCTGCAGCAAAATATCATGCAACTGTGTATTAGGTCTTGCGTACCCAGTAACAAATTAGTTCACATATGATCAGAATGATAAACGAAAGATAGCATGAATTGAATGTATAATCTCGTGTACATTCGTTTTGTGCTTACTAGCAACTCATCAGTATGAACCGGTATTGCGCCTTTTACCTACTACATGTTTGGTTGAGAAGTATGGGAAAAGAGGATGGTACAATATGCTATACAAATGTGTAAACCTGCTGTAGCGAAGTTATCTTCATATATAGTCTACAAAAATGTGGCTTCATAGACAAATTACTAAATGTAATATGTATACGAAGTCTGTAAAACGTATCAACACTATAGCTATTGTGTCAGTACCCGATACTAAACTTATCGTTCTGCAAAGATATATGGTACCAACACTATGGTTTCCGAGTCTGTATATAATACAAACACATTGGATTTCAATGTACGCTTAAGCTCACCAAAATTGAGAAAATCAATTTTACTGAACAGCTGTTACTCCAGCAAATACATACACTTTGGCCTTGATCGATATCAGTTATCACATTTCGAGGTAATCATGATATTATTCAGTTAAATCTATAGCAGTTAGATATTGTTTGTGTCGGAGAACTAATATTTATGCAATTGTGTTTTATTAGAAAATTATCAAGTTTGAAAAATAAAGCTTTGCATACAGAGCAACGCATTATTCTAATTAGCAGAGTACGAGAGGAATCAAGGGTAGACACAGAAGAGTCACATTTGGAGTTCCAAATTGCTGTTGAATCGTATTAATTCGCACAAAAAGTAGCTTGCTAAATAGTAAATTTTAAAAGAATTATTAATAAAATAGACTACGTGTGAAATTGTGAGTGTTTTTGTTCTTAGTGGCCCTATAATAAATCGGTTTGAAAATCTGATATATTCTTCATACGGAAGACAAGTGATAAAAAATTATTTTATTTAAATCTTAAAAACCAATATATATTAGCAAATCGGCTAATTAATAATTGTAGCCTTTAGGATTAGTCTCGATAGGTAGAAGTAAGAAAGAGTTAAAAACCAAACTGTAAAACGATTTTAAGCCTTATGATTACCTTATACTGTCTGGACATTCAGATTAGATAAATATGTAATATGTTTTATCAGATTATGCTTTTGAAGAACACTAAATTTTTGCATAACAGATAGTACGAAAATGCATACTGGTTATTAGATATCTTAATTAATGACGTGTTATTTTATCACAGCTTTTCATAAGTATTTAGAATTGATTAATTCATCGAAAGTAAAACAAAGGATTAATAATTTAAATTTTATAGCTACATATTTTATACTAAAAATGAACTTTATAATGTCATAAACACCAGGTCACATTGCTAAATCAAGGCATACATTCTAGATATTTATAAATTAAATGCTACTACGAAAAGTATAATAATAATGAAGCTAATAAATAATAATTGAAAAAAATTATAAAGTTTAATCGGCAAATTTTGTTAAACGAGTACATAACAAAGTGAAATATCATAAAATATAAATGGAATATTCTTAAGTTTGATTTAGTAAGTAAATAATAATTTGAATTACGTTGTTAATAGAATTTATTTGCGACCGCCGTGCGTGAGTGTTCAAATAAATTGTGTTAACGTGTGTGTGTTTGAAAGAGGATGAATGTTTACATGCAAGCGAAGCTCTTTTATTCTTAGTCACCACGTTTGATCTTGTTATTTTCTATCGATATGCATATATATATATATATATATATATATATATATATATATATATATATATATAAATTTATCTTTATATGTACTGTGAAAAGAATATCAAATAAAGTTTATAAATGAGACTGGTTTTGTCCTTATTAGGAATTCATCTATTACAAGCCCGAAAAGAAACGCTCGAGTTTAGACCGACCGAAAATTCCCTTTGTTGTCTCAGAAAGTATAAACTTTGGCAGACCAGCAGTTAAATGTAAACAAATTTAATTCTCATATAAACCTAGGTTCTTTGATCCGTGTCTCTCTCTCTCGGCACTGAAGCCCATTTGTGATGACTTACGCTGGTAAGTACTACACACAAATGTTTGTTATATACTAACTAATGTTTCTTGGTTAGCCATTCCTATAGGTGAAGCCTCTGTTGCAAATATTTAGGCCTAATTTTGCAACTAATATTTGCCAATTTATAATTACGTAACAGACATGACGCTACATTGAGACGTGGTGCTGAATTTCACTTACGACAATATTTGTGTATTGATAGACTATTAGTCCCGTGAAAATCAAATTGTAAATTCAAAAAATGCTATAACAAACTCTTACTATCATGCCTTGTGCAATCTTCATTAAACGAACTTGAAATTTTAAAGTATATATTGTATTACATAGGCAGCAAGAAGTTATAGTAGGTCTCTTTCTATAATGGAGTAGGTCATCTTATTAGTATGTGGGTGTGTTTATGTATAGACTCCTTAATTTAATTTATTTCTTATAATTGATTTCGTTTGCAGAAATATTGTGGTGAGTTCATTTGTCAAAGATAGTAAATTGAACACATATAAATTTCGAATTTATTTTAACCGATTATTTATTTAGATTAATATAAATAAAATTCCGATAAACTAACAAACACATCCTAAGAGACTAAACGGGGCTTCAGGGCATATATGCCTTTTTTCTGTTTTATAAGTTCTAATTAAATTTTAGTAGAGTACTCAGCTGTTCAATTCGCTGAAGTTATTTTTCCATAATTTAATCATAATCATATAATAACCAACTCTTCACAGACACGTATTATATCTCAGAATATATGCAAAAATTTCGATAAGAATAGTTTCATTTAGCTAACATTCATTTTAAATCGACTGAATCGTTGCATAGGATTTTGAAGAAACTCTGTCCCAATCAAATAACACGTTCTAAACATTGATTGAGATATGTCAAATCATATCCGTTGTGGCATGAAATCATTAGGGCATCAATCTTATCATCTTATTAGAATCAACCGTTGTTCTGTATTGAACTAATATCTTGAAAGAGCATTCATTTGATACGAGATTGTGATTTTCGACTATAATTCTTTCATTCGTAGGAAAATTGAAAAGATGCGTTTTAGTTTTCAGAAGTTTATTTAATTTATAACAATGAAGAAGACCATTCTGTATTTATTTTTTAAATTCGATACCGATGCATTTTTGCGTTATTAATTTAAAAAACATTTTCTTTATTGAATTAGGGGAAACGACTGATTTTGGTCTAATTTACACCTTTACATTAAGTTTTATTTGTAACTTCGAGATAAACACAAATCCAATTATATCTAATCAGTCACGAATATATTGAAAACACGACCAGTCCGAAATTCTGTTGTATTACGAACTTTGATGGCCATATATATATATAAGAGAGATATATATATATATATATATATATATATATATATATATATATATATATATATATATATATATATATATATATATATATATATGGGGTAAAACAAAAGAAATGCCCGTTGACTGTGCGTGTGGTATTTATAAGTCGTTAAATCCAGTTTGGCATCCCGGGATATATGCTACTCTGAACGTGCATGATGATCTTCAATCTGATCATAAAACCGACTAATAAAGATCAAACCGCAATAATTTAATACATGCTATTCGAATTGAAAAATAAATCATTTGATGGTGTTTTAATTTATTGTAAAGCCTAAATAAAATGCACAGTTCAAAAAAGGTGTTTTTTTGCAAAAAACTAAACTCGACTTTAATATCTGGTGGTATAAATAGTGAATTATTTGTAAAGCAAGGCGGATAAATTTTGTGGAAATACACAGTGTACAACGAAAAATGGTAAGCGCGCGCACAAACACACAAATAATTCATCAATTTATTGTTAGGTCGTAAACAAACTTCTTTTGTATATATGGATAAGTATTAGAGAAATTGATTACAATAGTCTAAGCTGTCCGTAATAATTTTTTGGTTTGGAGAAAACCTGGAAAGCTACATGAGACGCAGTTCGTCTTTTATAAACAATGTAATCAACTGAAAATTCTGAACAATCAATGACGAGTTCCCAATAAGGACGATTTTGGTACAGGTGTTACTATCTAGATCATAAACTTCATTAAATATATTGTTAGCACTGTCAGCGAAATCAATGTTGGTTTAATTATATAAATGTTCAATTCAATATAACTTTACATGTAGCGTGATGGCTATTCTATAATAACGGATAGGGGATGAATAGTTGGAACTTCAAGTCTAAAAATCTGCTATATAAGTTTCACCTACATGGAAAGCCACCAAAAAGCATTAATTAATATAAAACAGAAAATTGTGTGTAGTGTGCAAAAAGGTGTCCAAGTGATTAGAGCACCAGATTCCAAAGCAGACGTGCTCAGGTTTGAGCTGTGTCACAGCAATTTCTGAACAGTAAGTGATTATAAGAATGAAATCAGTCTACTGGATAAATAGGTATTTTAACATCACATATTGCTATGTTTATACTGGCATATGTATGTACATAAACAGTCAGGAGGTAATATCAAGTTTGCAACATTGATATAACTAAAGTCTGAGGGAGATTATTGACACCTTTATGATAATAAATGAAGCTGTCGAAACAAATGTTATGCTCCAAGATTTTAGCTGTGTGGACCATCACATTCAGTTTACTTGCGAACCCAAATATCCTCAATCTAACGCACTGTCGATTGTTCAGTTATTGCTATTGAGACAGGAGGATGGCAAAATAAATTTGAATATATATATTTTGTGATGTCCATTCCTTTTTAATTTACCACAGTATTCTTATAATTAGGAAAACACAAATAACAAAGTGGATAAAGGCCATTTATTTCGTGAATACTAATCATCTCTTATACAATCATACATATTTATACATTTTGGGTTTTCAATTGATTATGCTAGTGGTAACAAATCTGACTCGTTTTTACTGCTGTTCCTTGTTTTGACTAGTTGGTGAGTGTGTACGCGTTTGTGTTTGTTTGTATGCGTGTTTGCATGTAAAGGTCATTCTCGCAGTATTGCGAAGTGATGTCTGATATCTTGTCATTATTGTTTTGATAGCTTGAGAATTAACCATTTGTGCGCATTGTTCACTGTTACATATACAAGTGCTATTTTTCCCAGTATAGTTGATCGTTTCACCTCGTTGCGCAAAGTTTTCACGTGGTAACAACGCCAGTGTTGATTGCAGTGTTAAACGCTCGCATTGTTTGGAGACTTCTGTCATCGTATGCGCCTCTGTTATTTCCACTTCAGTTTGTTGCCAATCCGATTGTACGTTTGTTGATTCTAGTCGAGGGCCTGTTTGTTCTTGGCTGGATACTAGTAGATTGTTGTTGAATTTTGTTATTCTTGGCCAGTCGATAAGGATGTCATGTTGATGAAACTTTTGAATATTATGGTCAGGTGCTTGTTGTTTTATGTAAAGTGCTTCGTAGATAAATAATAATTTTTCTGATTTTGCTTTATGTAGAATT
>JAQBSW010013656.1:0-13399 GCA_029291075.1 Eudiplozoon nipponicum | reverse complement strand
TCGATAAGATATTTCTATTTATTAGTGCCCATCTTTTCTTGGCACTGCTTACTATCCGTTCAATGTATCTCTCAGCAGAAGCTGTACATTGAATCGTTATGCCTAAATCCTTAATTTCTTGCATAAGTTTTATCTCAAAAAATTCATTTATCTCAGCATCATGAAAATAAACATAATTAAAATCTTCCGCTGAAACAAGAAAGAAAAGGATTGGATGAGCAAAACGTAGTAAAGTGTCCAGAACGTGGATATGATGGGGCCAGGAATGAGCTGAGAAGTGGTATCAGTTAGTCGAGAATGAAAGATTTTAGACCAGAGGGGTAAAGTGGAAAATTAGATGACTGCCTGAGGGATTTCGCCCTTTGAAGTCAGTAAAGAGAATAGCCTGGGGTGAAGGAAATATTATGGTTTGAGAAGGAACCAGTTTCGTTTCCAGTCGGTCGTATCAAAAAGAAGTTTGTTAAAGAAGTACTCGTGGGCCGACTTTTTAAATTCGTGCTGGAGTAGGAGCTTTATGTTTGTGGGAAGAGCGTTAAAGACACTATTGGCTTTGGAAAAGAGATAGGTTTTTAAAAAATATAGTGTGGGTATGGTTAGATTGGATAGAAGAGTTGCTAAAACCTGTGGAGTAGTCGTGACTTAGGTGAGCAATGTTGGACAGTGCTAGGCAAGTTGTGATCTTATGAATAAAAGAGATGACTCGAAGGTGACGGGCAATCCAAAGCGATAGAAGTTTTGTCAGGAATAGGCGTTCCCGATAATTTTGGCTGTGGGGGAAGACTCGCTTTAGAAATCTGGAGGAGATCTGTTTGATGGCATACGAGGAGGCGGGAGTGAAAGAAAAGTAGAATTCGCTAGCGTTTGAAATGAAGGGTAGGACGTAGACCTTGAATAGCGTGAGTTAGAGAATGGGGTTTTTAGTCTTGAAACAGATCAGACGGGCTTATTTGAAGAGCTTGGAAGTAGTGTGCTTAAGGTGTGGGGAGAAGTCTAAGAATTTTGAAAAAGGAATACCTAGGTGTTTGGCCGGATCTATTATTTATATATCGAAGGGATAATTTGCAACCGGGATATAGCAGAATGTGTCTTAGGAGAGTTTCATTAGACGAGTCTTGGCGGGGTTTAGTTTGAGAACGATTCTGCTGGGCTGCAAGTAGATCGAGAATAAGAGCACCGATATAAAGGGTAAGGAGGGGTTGGATACTGTGAATACGATGACCATGTCATCCGCATATTTGAACAGCTTGAAAGGGTTGTCTTCAACCCGTACTTGCGCGAGCGTAAGGTTGAAGAGAATAGGACCAAGTACGGAGCCCTGGGGAACACCAGATCGGATAAGAACTGGCCTTGAGTGACTATTTCCGAATATTACAGTCGCCCAACGGTTTCGGAGATAGTAACTCATAAGATTGAGGACGTTGCCGCAAATACCGCTTCTCAATAAGTCGGATTCAGTTGCTGAAAATGACAGAAAATCAAAAGCCTGGATATATCCAGGAATAGGAGAGTGCATTCATGACCTTTAGAGAAGGAGGAGTAGCAATGATTGAGAACACTATCTAAGTTGGTTGAAGAAGAGCGGCCATTCAAGAAACCATGTTGATTATCGAGGAGATCGAAGTTTTCCTGAGACTTAATGAAGGGGTAGATTATACTGTATAAGACCCTGTCGAAGTTTTGTTGAAAGAAGGGACGATAGTAATGGGGGATCAACGCAGTGGCATTTTTGGGATAGAAGAGATCGTCGAGTTAAGCCAGTTTGGGGGAAGATTGGTATTAATAATAATAATAATAATAATAATAGAATAGAATAGAATATCTTTATTTGGATTCAAACCACACATGTTACATCAAATAATATAATTGGAAAATGTACAATATATATTTAAAAAAGTTATCACATCAAATAATATTGTGCAATTAGTCTCTTGTAGATAAGTATATCTTACTAGTTGTACTGTACAATATATCAATATCAGAAAGTTCGGCTGTAAAGAATAATAGATACATCATCAAAGTAGGAACAATTAAGGTATAATTCGAGTGTAACATTATGCAAAAAATTGAGAACCATGACTAGCAATTGATTGTATGTATTGTTGACTAACATTATGATATAATGCATAACATTTCAATTTTAATAATACAAAACTTGGAAATAAAAAACCTCAAGAAATTCTGTTTCCGATAACAATTATCCTTGTCTTTTATTCAACCATGAGAAAGTATTATCATAATCAAAAAAATTAAAAATTTCAGCAGGATTGTAGACTTTTTCAGGTTCAGTAAATAAAAATTTAAAATACATCTTAGATGGAGGCATTTCTCTAAGCCCCTTTGGCAATTGGTTATAAATTTTGTATATTTTCGAAAAAGAGAATAACTTGCTCGCAACATTCCCCACCAAAGGAGGAGATATTGCCAATTGTCCAGATCTAGTTCCAACTACATGTCTCTTTCTTATCGGAGTCATATAGGCACCAGTCCACTAGTTCAAATGGAAAACCTTTATGCAATAGCACATCCTCCGAAACCACAAAGATTGCAATGACACAAACTGTAATCTAGAGGTGTATATAGTGCAAGAGATAGGACTATTTTGTTTCACAATTCTTCTTTGTACAGCTTCTATCTTATTGGACAATCCTTTTTTAATGGATTAAAAATAGCGACAGCATATTCTAGTATCGGTCTAATCCATATTATATACATTTGAAGTTTTATGTCATTCGATAAGATATTTCGATTTATTAGTGCCCATCTTTTCTTGGCACTGCCTACTATACTTTCAATATGTCTCTCAGCAGAAGCTGTACATTGAATAGTTATGCCTAAATCCTTAATTTCTTGCATAAGCTTAATCTCAAATACATCATTAATCACAGCATCATGAAAATAAACATAATGAAAGTTTGTTCTGTTACCTATTTTTAAAGCTCTCGTCTTTTTATTGTTCATTCTCAGCCCTAGTGTAATCAAATATCTAATCAAATCATACAAATCTAATGTCACATTATCTTTGGAGAATTCGGCATTTTTGGATCAATTGGGAAGATTATTTTTAAATCATCAGTGAATTTGCAAACTCGACCGTTAAGTATCTTAGTTTCCAAATGTGCAAATACGATTTTGAATAAAATTGGCCCCAAGCTTGATCCCTGTGGAACTCTACTCGTTACTCGTTTCGATTTTGATATCAAATCATTTACTTGAATACTCATTCTTCGATTATATAGATAGTATTTGAGTAATCTAAAAATATTCGGTTCAATATTCAACAAACTAATCGCATTCAAAATAGCATCAAAAGATATAGAGTCAAAAGCTTTTGACATATCTATAAATACAATTAATGCATCTAACTTATTCTCATCTAATGTAATTACATGTTTCCACATAGAAAGCATATAAGTAGGAAGGAGGATATCTGTTCGATGGTATACGAGGAGGCGAGAGTGAGAGGAAAGTAGAATTCGCTAGCGTATAAAATGAGGGGCCGAACGTAGACCTTGAATAGCGTGAGTTGGAGAATGGGGTTTTTAGTCTTGAAACAGATCAGACGGGCTTATTTGAAGAGCTTGGAAGTAGTGTGCTTAAGGTGTGGGGAGAAGTCTAAGAATTTTGAAAAAGGAATACCTAGGTGTTTGGCCGGATCTATTATTTATATATCGAAGGGATAATTTGCAACCGGGATATAGCAGAATGTGTCTTAGGAGAGTTTCATTAGACGAGTCTTGGCGGGGTTTAGTTTGAGACCGATTCTGCTGGGCTGCAAGTAGATCGAGAATAAGAGCACCGATATAAAGGGTAAGGAGGGGTTGGATACTGTGAATACGATGACCATGTCATCCGCATATTTGAACAGCTTGAAAGGGTTGTCTTCAACCCGTACTTGCGCGAGCGTAAGGTTGAAGAGAATAGGACCAAGTACGGAGCCCTGGAGAACACCAGATCGGATAAGAACTGGCCTTGAGTGACTATTTCCGAATATTACAGTCGCCCAACGGTTTCGGAGATAGTAACTCATAAGATTGAGGACGTTGCCTCAAATACCGCTTCTCCATAAGTCGGATTCAGTTGCTGAAAATGACAGAAAATCAAAAGCCTGGATATATCCAGGAATAGGAGAGTGCATTCATGACCTTTAGAGAAGGAGGAGTAGCAATGATTGAGAACACTATCTAAGTTGGTTGAAGAAGAGCGGCCATTCAAGAAACCATGTTGATTATCGAGGAGATCGAAGTTTTCCTGAGACTTAATGAAGGGGTAGATTATACTGTATAAGACCCTGTCGAAGTTTTGGTGAAAGAAGGGACGATAGTAATGGGGGATCAACGCAGTGGCATTTTTGGGATAGGAGAGATCGTCGAGTTAAGCCAGTTTGGGGGAAGATTGGTATTAATAATAATAATAATAATAATAATAGAATAGAATAGAATATCTTTATTTGGATTCAAACCACACATGTTCCATCAAATAATAAAATTGGAAAATGTACAATATATATTTAAAAAAATTATCACATCACAATAATTGTGCAATTAGTCTCATGTAGATAAGTATATCTCACTAGTTGTACTGTACAATATATCAATATCAGAAAGTTCGGCTGTAAAGAATAATAGATACATCATCAAAGTAGGAACAATTAAGGTATAATTCGAGTGTAACATTATGCAAAAAATTGAGAACCATGACTAGCAATTGATTGTATGTATTGTTGACTAACATTATGATATAATGCATAACATTTCAATTTTAATAATACAAAACTTGGAAATAAAAATCTCAAGAAATTCTGTTTCCGATAACAATTATCCTTGTCTTTTATTCAACCATGAGAAAGTATTATCATAATCAAAATTAAAAATATCAGCAGGATTGTAGACTTTTTCTAGTTCAGTAGATAAAAATTTAAAAGACATCTTAGATGGAGGCATTTCTCTAAGCCCCTTTGGCAATTGGTTATAAATTTTGTAGATTTTCGAAAAAGAGAATAACTTGCTCGCAACATTCCCCACCAAAGGAGGAGATATTGCCAAATGTCCAGATCTAGTTCCAACTTCATGACTCTTTCTTATCGGATTCATATAGGCACCAGTCCACTGGTTCAAATGGAAAACTTTTATGCAATAGCACATCCTCCGAAACCATAAAGTTTGCAATGATACAAACTGTAATCTAGTGGCGTATATAGTGCAGGAGATAGGACTAATTTGTTTCACAACTTTTCTTTGTACAGCTTCTATCTTATTGGACAAACCCTTTTTAATGGATTCCAAGTAGCGACAGCATATTCTAGTATCGGTCTAATCCATATTATATACATTTTAAGTTTTATGTCATTCGATAAGATATTTCGATTTATTAGTGCCCATCTTTTCTTGGCACTGCCTACTATACTTTCAATATGTCTCTCAGCAGAAGCTGTACATTGAATAGTTATGCCTAAATCCTTAATTTCTTGCATAAGTTTAATCTCAAACACATCATTAATCACAGCATCATGAAAATAAACATAATGAAAGTTTGTTCTGTTACATATTTTTAAAGCTCTCGTCTTTTTATTGTTTATTCTCAGCCCTACTGTTGTCAAATATCTACTTAAATCATACAAATCTAGTGTCACATTATTTTTGGAGAATTCGACATTTTTGGATAAATTAGAAAGATTGTTTTTAAATCATCAGCGAATTTGCAAAGTCGACCGTTAAGGATCTTAGTTTCCAAATGTGAAAATACTATTTTAAATAAAATTGGACCCAAACTTGATCCCTGTGGAATTCCACTTGTTACTCTTTTCGATTTTGATATCAAATCGTCTACTTGAATAGTCATTATTCGATTATATAAATACTATTTAAGTAATTTAAAACTAGTCGGATCAATATTCAATAAATAAATCGCATTCAAAATAGCATCAAAACAAATAGAGTCAAAAGCTTTTGAGATATCTATAAATACAATTAATGCATCTAACTTTTTCTCATCTAATGTAATTACATGTTTCCACATAGAAAGCATATTAGTAATTGTCGATCTATCTTTCGTAAAGCCATGTTGGCATATATCAAATTCAGCCGGCAACATACGTTCTAAATGATCTAGTATCAATGGTTCTATTATCTTAAAAAACAAAGGGATAATAGAGATTAATCTATAATCACTAGCGCACGTTGGCCTACTTACTTGTGGCAACAGTTTAGCTACTATCGTTAGAATATCGATTGGTAATTTCCCATTCTTCAAAATTCTATTTATAAAATTGCAGAGCGCAGTCATGAAATTTAAAGGTAATTGAAGTAGGTTATCAATCGATAAACCAAGGTTTTTTTTTGATTTTATTTTTAACATTAATTTTATCAATGCATCACTGTTAATAACAAGTCCTGGTTCCAAGTCATCCGAAGAATCAGGTAGATCCATGAAATTGCTTTCATTCTGTGGATTACATATCAAATTGCCAAATACTTGAGCAACGGAGGCCGATGAGAAGTTGAACTAGCGTAGGTTCTCAGCGTCTCCGTTGTCTAACATCTGAGCAGGCGGAGTGGGAGTGGAAAAAGAGTCGAGGGGATATTTTAAATAGTCGTCGGCAAAGCAGGTGTCGTACGACCAAGAGAAGTTAATATATGAGATTTTTGGTTTTTGTAGCAATTTGTGTTTGATGAAAGCAAACTTTATCCGGGAGTTAGGAGCCGAGCGGATGCCTCTTTTGATGTGGAGCGATTGTTTGTTCATAACCTGCTTAATGTGCCCATCGATTGGTTGCGAGCAAGTGATGATGTGCGTAGTCTAGAGTTGCCTGCAAGTTTGTCGCGTGCCTTAAACAAGATGTTCAAATTGTTCGTCGCGTGTATGTGTTGAATAGAGGTGGCAGAATTGAAGTGGGAAGATAAGATGTTATGGACTTTTGAAAATCATGAGGAGAGGTTGCTTGGCAGAATGAGGTCCCTCCAGTTAACGGCGTCACAGATTTGGCGAAACTCTTCCCATGTGGTTAATCGCCTAAATGATTGATTATCTTCTCTAGAGATAAAAAATAAAAGAGGAATAAGGAAGGATAACATGCAATGATCAAGATTAGGGAAGATCTCCCGAGATTAAACATCGGTCACCTCTTTGTTGGAGAGGACACAGTCAAGTTGGTTGTTCCCTCGGGTAGGAAAATGCACGAATTGAATTAGTAGGTTATCCGCGAAGAGTCGAAGCAGCGGGTAACTTTCAGCAGATAGATTTTTCTAGCTTACCATGGGGAGATTAAGGTCGCCAATAACAACGTAACGATCGGAGTGCTGAGAGAATAAAGTGGATAAAAGTTGAGCTCCGTGTGTGTCCTCGATGATTGAGAGGTTTGGGGGTCTTTAGACAACATAAGTGGATATACTTTGGTTAAAGATCAGAAGCTGAAACGAGAAAACTTCTAATCCTAGAGAGTTTGATGTAGACAAACGTTTGGGCAGGAGAGAGGATCGGACATATGCAGAGAGCCCGCCCCCACGACCGACAGTTCTGTCACTACAAAGGAAAGTGTAACCATGGTTGAGGAAAAGGAAATCGCAGTGTATGGATGGGGACACCCATGTGTCAACAAGAAGGCATATGTCTAGCTCGTTAGAGGATAGAAATGCTCGCAGTTGATTGATTTTGGGCGTAAGTGATCTGCAATTGATAAGAATTGCTGAGAGTGATCTGTGGGAATGATTGTTAGACTGGGGAGAAGAAGTGTGCGGGGGCTTTCCGCTGGCAGGCAGAGCGAGAACGAGGGCTGATGAGGGTGACTGACTACTCGTTAACAAGGATGGAGTGTTCAGCGTCGATTTGGATCCCCTTTGTCCCACTTTTGTCGGGTGGGTGAGGTAGTTGTAGGATTTGATAGCAAGAAGGAGGCGAGATATCTGGGCGCAAGGGGACGCTCAGGAGCGGCGTTGGTGAGGTGGGAAGGAACAGGGTCTGATAGGGGCTGAGATGCAAATGTCCTGGGTGTGGTCGATGAGGTTTTCGGAAGAGGGATTTGTAGTTGATAGGGCTGCACCGATATTGCGCTTGGCCTTGGGTTTCTTACAATTTTCTCGGTTTCTGGACCTCAGTATCTGTCGTAAAAGTTACATGAAGTGAGGATGTGGTCTGGCAGATGAGATAGGGGGAGAAGGTGCGTTATTTGGGGACTTTACGCAGCGTGGTCGGCCACGACGACACGGTAAAGCTTGAAACTGTGGGGGGTGGGTAGGAACGCTAGTAAAGTATGACTATAGGTGAAGGGAAGCACTTCAAACCGGGAGGAGGTCAGCAGGAGGGGTCTAGAAAAAAGAGCATCGCGGAGGATGCCGCCGTAAAGTGAACGGCTTTTCTTTGGATTCCTCCAACCCGGAAAGGTGTTACTAGCTGCAGGAGGGTTGTGGTGTCTGGCTGAGTGTCTGAGCTTTCTCTGTACTCACTTGTAATGGCGTGCAGTCACGCTTTTATTTGACTTGGTAGACGATAATATAGGCGATAGAAATTTGAAATGACTAAGCTCATCGTCTAACAATCTATTGTGTGAGGATAGCACAAAGGCGCGACTTTTTCCCGAGGAGACCTCTTTGAAGTGGCCGAAGTTATCCCACAGTTTCCTGATGAGATCTGAGGCCAGATGGTCCTTTGAGAGAGGGGAGCGTGGAGACTAGAGAAAGAGGTTTCGCTTACTGTGGTTTCGTAGGGCAACATCCCTAGCTACACCGTTTAAAAACTCATCAGCCTGACGCAATAGGTGAGGCTGTAGGATGGAAATGGAAAGGTTGCTAGTCAGTGCTCCAAATAGTCCTGTGACATCCGCCAGTTGTTGCTGGAAGTTAGCAAGATTGGAGATAAGCTTTTGAGTTAAGAACGTGGAGATAGGGGCAGGTGATAAAATCTGGTTTTAGGTGGAGTGGGATAGAAAAAGCAGATATAGTGTAGATTACGATAATTGAGGAAAAAAATGATTATTATTGTCTATAAGAAACGGGAAAGTTTGATGAGCTAAGAGTAGGTTCCTGAAATCAGACAAGAAATCTCGAGAATCTAAAAATAAAAACAAAATGAAACGCGATAATCTTTTAAAAGTAGAGAATTATTGAAAACCGGTCGTTGCATTCCACCAGACAAGACAAATTTTTATCAGTATTATTGATAAATTTAAGCCACTGTGGCTAATTTAGACGAATATTATTTAGAAAGAAATTATTCGTTTATTTTCTAGATCATACTTTGTTTAAATACTTGACATTATTTCAACGACACAAAACAATTCACCGACATATTGCCTAAATTAAATTAAATACAATTTACGCCGTACCAATGAGAAATAAGCAAAATTTGCCGTTAACCAATAACGTGCAAGCTTTCCTTTTCAAGGCTATTTAAGCATGGTTAAGTTACCATGCAATTTAGTTGTCGCGTTTGACTTCTGCATTGCGTTACGTGTGCGTGCTGTCTGCTATCGTCACCTACGCTGGTTTTTCGGCTTGCTTCACACACATGGGCAACTTCAGTCACGCCAATCTTGTTGCTGTACAAAAAGTGAGACGAGCAACGTCTACAGTTAATCCTTTCGGTGAGCCCGTTCCTCCAGATCTACAACCACATTACTCAGCTATCATTCGCCATGGATGTCAACGCCACAACAGAAGGAACAAAAACCAAGTCAGCCAGAGCTGGTCTCAAGTGTCTAGGAGTAATTCCAGACACAGCTACACTAACTGACTTTCTCGACATTTGTCGAAGAACGCACTATCGGCTCTAATAAGGGCCCCCATCAGTACTACCTCAGCCATTCTTGGCTCCTAACTGACTTTGTAACATCGTACGGCATTTATTTGAAGCAGGGGCATTAACAGTCTTGTAACGACTCAAAACAAATATGCCGTTAACCAATGGCGTGCGAGCTGCCCAATTAGGGATATTTAAGCACAGTGAATTTACGATGCAAGTCAGTTGTCGCGTTTGCCTTCTGCTGTGCGTTACGTTTGCGAGCTGTATTCTATCGACAACTACGCTGATTTTTGGACTTGATTCACACACATTGGCAATTTCAGTCACGCCAATCATGTTGCTGCACAACTTGTGAGACGGAGCAACATCTACATTTGATCCCTTCAGTGTGCCAGTTACTGCAGAACGTCAACGAGATTACTCAGTTTCCCACTCGCCACGGATGCCAACGCCACAACAGAAGGAACAACAACCCAAGTCAACCAGAGCTGGTATCAAATGTCTAGAAGTACTTCTAGACACTGCTACACTAATTAAATTTCTCAAAATTTACCGGAGAACGCAATACAGGCCCTAATAAAGGCCTCCAACAATACTAACTTAGTCATACTTCGCTCCTAACTGACTTTGTAACGTTGTACGGCATTTACTTAAAGCTGGGGCGTTTACAAAATTGGCAACCGCGCCAGGATAATAAGAAATGTACTGTTTTTTGCGTCATTAGCAAACTTTTGGTAAAAATAAAATCGCTGTGTTAATTTTTCATTTTTTGGGAGTACAGTAAATTGACATTTGCGTATACCACGTTTTACTCAGGTTGCTAATCTCTCTAAAGTTACGGTCTTCTGGGCAATTTTTGCTGGGAAATTTTTTGGAAGGAAGGTTTTCTATTCAATAAGTTTTTTTCCTACGTACAAAACTGTACATCATGGGATCTCGGGTTCCAAAGTGGAATGTGTGCCCAAAATTTTTTTTGATTTTGTGAAAGAACAATGACTGTACAAAAGTGTATAACTGTGACTTGTAATTTTGTGTAGGAACTAATTTCATCTGTGTTCTGCGCTAATCTCACCAGATTCAACTTCGAACGATTCTGTTTCAAATGTGGAAGTCGTTTTTGGGTAAGCGTTTCGTTTAAAGACTTTTTATACATTTTCATCTTGCTTATAAATTTATGTTATTAAGATCCCGTAAGATTGTTAGAATGTCAGGTCCGATTTTATATATAGATGTTTCTGTTTGGGATGAAGATGGCGAACTCTTCTTTATGCGCGTAGACTCCGCTTTCTCCTCGTTTCCAAAAACTGTTAAAGGTCTGCTAAACTACCTTCTGAATTGCAGCGACGGATTTATCCGAAGCTTGAGGCCATTATGAAGCTACCCAATCGCATTTTTGGCCTCCAAATTGGAGTAGAATCTTTGCTGGGTCCCACAGAAACTGAACAGATAATGCGCAGTTAGATATGCCAAACCTTGGCCCCATTGAGGTTTTAAGGATATAATGGAAACATGGCATAAAACTTATAATTCTGACCAAGAAGCCAAGGTTGTTTTATCACCACCACCAGTCACTAAAATTGTTTGCTAGATCTGTTCTCAACACTCTCTAGGTACCATTCAGAGATGGAGTTAGTTAGGCTTTGAACAAGTTAAATTCGTCATCCTTTGTCCGCTCCCAAAGGATGATAGGATCTCCTCTTTAGAGAGGACAGTAGCGAACATGGCTAAAGTTCTAGAAGGATTGGCCATAGGCAAATCCGAGCTAAATTAGGTGAACGCTCGACCAAAATTTACGCCAAAAACACAATATAACAGTAGGCGGCGATCGAGATCCCCGCAATCTTTTAACAGATATGCCCCAAAAAACTGGTGATATAATCACCAGAAGATTTTGTATTCATGTCAAGTTTGTCTCTACCGTTCCGAAGAATTTCCGAATGAATGCCAATTTCCACAGTTGACGGAAAAGCCAACGGAAAACAGGCGCAGTGGTGCATCAGGATCGGGAAACGTATAGCGCAGAAAGTAGAAGACCACACATTCTGCGCATCAACGGCGCCACAAGTAAGAAATCACTTGCAATCTGAAATTCTTATCGACTCTTTTCGTCTACGCCGAATTTGCCACATATATAGCTAAACGGACAATGCTAGTCGCATTCATCAGCTTACTTGTTTGCATGACCCGACGAAACAGCCCAACGGACTTCTGCACCTTCATGATTTCAGAACTGGCGAAGAATTCATCGTAGACACAGGTGCAGCAGTCTCAGTTCTCATAGGTGATTCAATGGCCGATATGTCGCAAGACGTTCTACTGGCAACAGCTAAAAGCGAGCCCATGCATATATTTGGCTCTCAGTATCGCACACTCAATATATGATTACGGCTTGAATTCACTCTCAACTTCATCGTCGCCAATGCCTCACACAATATAATAGGCCTTGACTTCCTTTCGTAATTTCGGCTCATTGTTGATCTCGCCAATTAAAAGATCATTGCCTACTTTACCGGGCTTCAAAAAAGTTTTTGCACAATTGCTTCCAGCGTTTGGAGTTACATTCATTCAGTCATTCCCATTGCATCATTCATCAGAAATATCAGCATCTCTTCGAGAACACAAGTCGCTTTTCGATCTCAGCAAATCAGAGCTACGAGTCTCTAACACGATGCACCATATCATCACAGAAGGACATCTTATTGCATTCAAGAAACGACCTCTTGCCCCTGCTAACCTGAAAGCTGCCCAAGAGGAATTTTCAAGGCTGTTGGAAGAGGGAATCACCTGACCATCAAAAGTTCATTGGCTTCACCACTGCACCTATTCTCCAAATTAAACGGATCGTACAGAGCCTGTGGAGATTACCGCAAGTCAAATTCAGTGACAAAATCTGCTGCATATCCTATTTTTAATATTAACACTTTACCTGAAAAACTCAACGGCATTAATTTTTTCTCAGTGATTTACTCCAGACTAGCCTACCATCACATCCCGGTAGCATCAGAAGATAGTAAAAAGAATGCAGTCATCACTCCATTTGGCCTTTTCGAATATTTCTACCTGCTTTCGGACTTAAGTGTGCTACACAGACATTTCAAAGATTCATGGACAAGATACTTCGCGACAACGCCGCTTATTGTATGCCATATCTTGATGAAATAGTTGTATTCAGTCCAGACTTAGAATCTCATGCCAAGCATCTACGAAATGTCCTCTCACGATTATCCAACTACGAACTTAAGATCAATTGTGACAAGACGCAGATTGCAACTACATCCTGGACATCCTAGGGCATCGTATCACGCCACAAGTTATTCAACCTTTTCCGTCAAAGGCAAATTCAATCAGGAATATCAAGTCATCGAAGACTGTTAACGATTTTCAGAAAATTTTGGGCGACCTAAACTACTATCGCAAGTTCCTTCCCAGGCTTTGAAGACAACTTTACCCTTTGTGAGCCACCTGCGGAATCGAAAAGGACTTAGCAAGAATTACATCATTATTTGGTCATCTGAAGACGCGGGATTACTTCGATTTGTCATCAACTCGTTAGCAAATGCCACAATGCTAACGCATCCAGACTTTCAACGACCATTTCTATTCACGATAGATGCTTCTGAATTCGCTATAGGAGTCACTTTGGAACAACAGATCGACGATATTACAG
>JAQBSW010013655.1:0-13400 GCA_029291075.1 Eudiplozoon nipponicum | reverse complement strand
TATGTTGTTGGACTGGCTAAATACAATGGGGTCGGTGCTTATTTCAAGAACCCATGTTAATTGGCAAACACAGAGAATATGTGTGCTTCGATAATTTTGTATTCAATATTTTACTGAATCTGTCGAAATACGATTCTACCAAATTATAATTTAAATTGTACATTGCATGGGATGCATAATGTACACGTAAAAAACTTATCGAAACAGATCCAATAGAATGTAGTATCCACGCTTTTCAGAGCACAAACAATGTCGATGGGAGATAAATGAAATAAGTTGTGCTTTTACACCATTAAATAAACATATCTGGTCAAACGAAACATGCGACAGAGCGTCAAAGCGCTTTCGAATTCTAATCGAGGCCAGGTGAATGCTAAAAATAGACGTCCATAACTGTAAAAAAAATATTTTCCTGTCTCCTATGGAAATTTCAGCATATGCAGATAGATAATAATTAGTGTGAAATAAATTTGAGATTTAATTTCGCGTGTCACCTTAACTATGATTAGGCGTCCTTATTTAATCAAATTAACTCCATATTGCAGTAAATGAAGTTATCTAATGCAAGAACAAGAATGAATTACCAGTATAAAAATTGCTGTGAATGAAAAAACTACAACCCGCTTTATGCAAGCTTTATACCCCATAAATAAGTTGAGCCTGAATTAGAACTGAATGGACATTTCTCAATTTCAAACACTGTCTCCATTTTAAATTTTACTGTGTTTGCCGTTCAAAAAAAATAAACATCTGGTTATCTATGGTAACTTCTAGAGAAACGCGAAAAGAAATTCTTCTTATATTTGCTGTCAAATTGGTTTACCCTTTGCACATCAGATAGGTACAATGTATCCTTTTCTTGTTAGCAACATATTAAAAAATATTTTTACAGTTATATTAAAAGAAGTTATATTTAAAAAAAGTAGACATGTAAACATAGAAATCGTTTTCACAAAACGACTAACATTGCACGCACGATTTACATTTTTCTAATTAAAATATATTTTCCAAAATGGAAGCTAGAGCTAATAAATGATCACTTTTATGTAGCAGATTAAGGAAAATGGATGACTTAGAATTAAAATTTGCCGAAGACTTTCGTAAAAAATAACTAATTATATAATATACCTTCTTGCACATTAATTACTTAAGGTCTATGGGATCTCGTTTTTTATGAATTTGAAGGAATTTTAATTGGTTAATAAGGCAAATCATTATCTAATATCACTAAATATATTTGGCTGTACGAATTTTGTTCGTAGGATAACCTGCTCAGTTAATTAGCTCAAAGGATTTTGCCGAATGTACAAACTTAAAATTCAAGGAGTCCTAAACATACTTTGACACGCAAACATACACGAAAATCCAATCAGTTTATTCCCAAATCATATACGGACATTTTTTATATTTAGCAGAGAATTAAAGATGTTCCATATAAGAGCTTCCGCAGTGAGAATCTATTTTTCCTTTTTTCTGCTTTGAAAAACAGAAAAATAATTATATGATTTGGAACGTGGTTTTTATAAAGTATCTGTTCAGCTATTTTTTTTAAATTAGCCACTTTGAAGTTAACACCAAAACCATTGTACCACATCTGTGCCAAAACATATCGAAACTACCATCAGTCTAACTTGCTGACATATTTTGACTCTGCATGGTCATCATCAGAGTACGACAGCAAATTGACGAACGAGGATTAAACTGCAATGCATATAAAAAACATTAAACATTAGACGTCCGTTCCTCCTACTTAATAAACTTGCATACATTGGTAAAGTTTCGTTGCACAATTTATATGCAGTTACGAGCGTGATTTTGTGGTAGATTTCTCTACGTTTATTTTATTTAAACAAGTATTTATTGCGCGAGTGTTCATGACGTTTACTTAAAGCTATTTTGCGAGATTGGGATATATCGAAATCACATGCTATCTAACAAATTGTATGTTGGTCTTTTTTATATATGAATGGTAAATTGATTCTCGTTAGTTAGCTTGACAACGTGTTTGGATACTGGCAAAAGAAGGCAGGAACGCTTCAATGTGTAAACTAACAGTAATTTTCTATGTTTATTATGATCAAGGTTTTAAACTTGATATAAACACCTGATCTATTAATTACATACATCTGTGGCGGACAGGGCTCAAACCAGTGCATGTCTGTTTTGATTTCTGGTTGCCTAACAACTGAGCTACCAAGCCGAAGACTACACACAATTTTCAGTCATATACCATTTAATATACTACAGTTAGTCTTTTAATTTTAGTTAGAACTCGTATAGCATAGATTTAGACACAAAGTTTCAACTAACCATCCCCAGTCTGTCATTACTTAACAGACACCACACTACATAGGGATATAGTATTGATATAAAAAAAATTATATATTTAAACGAACATTAGCTGCGTAGGCTGTGATAAAATTTACTATATTCAAGTTTGCAAACTGGATATAAACACTCGACCCATTAATTACAAACATCTGTCAATATAAACTAAGAATTTTATTGTCGAAAAAATGCAATTCATCCAGTAAACCGGTTTTGTCCTTATTAGGAACCCGTTAAGTACTGGCTAGAATTTGCAGCGGACACGGCTCGAACCAGGGCACGTCTGCTCCGGATTCTATTTTTCTAACCACGGAACTACCAAGTAGTAGACTACGCAATTTCCAGGCATATTCCAATTATTTTGTCTCGGTTAGTCTTTTTTTAGATGAAGCTCATATGGTTTTCATTTAGACACAAAGATCTAACTATCAATGTTAGTCAATACTGTTAAACAATCAATGATTGCGCGGGTGGTTGTAGCAGTAAATTTAATCAAGTTTGCGGGCTTTAAGTAAACGCCAATCCCGTTGTATTTAACCTGTCGTCGAACTATAACTTGGAACGTTGAAAGGTGTCAGTGCGTGCGACTGGGGTAGTATTGATATTTTGTTCGACGACTAGTTAAATACAGTGAGATTGGTGTTTACTTCAAGCTCGCAAATTTTATTTAAAGAATTCTTAACACCATCCGTGAAAGTATTGATTTAGTATATATATATATATATATATATATATATATATATATATATATATATATATCTAATTTTCTTTTCATATATATGCATTGCGGTTTGATCCTCACTAGTCAGTTTGCCGTTGTACTCTGATGATGATCATGAAAGGTCGAAACGTGCGATCAGTGATTATTTAATGCTTTCATCTATTGAGAAAACGTGCTTTCCTTATCATGCTGTATGTAGATTAGAATGCTCTTGAATTGATTTTGTGCTAATCGGTTGGATCAAAATACATGTCGCACTGAGCAACTATTGCATTTTTATGAGTAATAAATATTTATCTCTACGATTGCAGGCGGCTTATCGTTTAAATTTATGTTTTAAAGGTGTTTTGTTGTATAATCAAGTATTAATTGTAATTGAGGCATTTAAGAAGTCACCGATTTTTAATTTTTCGACTCACTGGCATATATCGTTTTCGGTTGGTAATGGATCCAATATTTTACCAAAGGTTTAAGTGCCTTAAAATTATGGTAGCAAACGCAAAATATATTCTAACATTAAAAGCAACAATAGAAACCGGAAATGTGCGTTTATTTAAAGCACATTGGATGTTGCCACGTATGGAGTCAATGACTGCTTAGTTTAAAAACTTAAATGTGAGCTATAAGTAGTTGCCACGAGTAAGCTTAGCCAAAGTTTGGGGCTAAATTTGCATAGCGAAGTAGTGACCTTTATTCATGTGATTTTTAATTAAATGCTTAATTGCCTAACATAATGTCTTTCCATATACGTATATAAATTACGTTTGACGAATTTTTACATCAATAGGCATAACTTAAACTTCTCTTGTGTAGGAAAATTCAGTTCGGCTGTTCTTGCCCTGTGTGATGTTTTCATCTGCCCATTAAACATTCCGGCCTACGTAGCCCCGTTTTGTTTATGTTCTATTATTTCTTTAAAATAAATACACATTGGAAGAATGTTAGACGCTCCGTAATAAGTGCATTATGTCTGACAGTAGAAACTATCAAATTGACCCTAAAACTGGTATATATTTGCGCATACATACCACATTATACTATTATAATTTACTCCGTCGTAAAGTCCATCCCCTCCTCAACGTGGTACGACGGTGTCAACCATGTCTCGATGGCCGATCGTACATGGGCTAACGGGGCTATGGCGGTGGTGTCACCAGGGCGTGGTGGATTTCCGACCGGCAATCGGATCTCCTATAAATACCACATGAGCCCGACGACGGCACCATGACTCGGCGTGTGTTCCCCACCACAAAAGGGTTCAACAGACACAGGATTACATGGACTCCTGGACAGTACCCCGTACTTCCGAATGGCGAATGAGCTCTCAACAGCCAACGGCAACCATGCAACTTACTGCTGCCTTGCAGACTGCGCTTGGATGTGCAAAGGCTAGAGGTGCGTCCTCGATCAAAAAGCCGAGTGGTGAGGGGACACCACTTGTACCAAATTCCCAAGAAACTCCATGAAATCAATGGAGCCGGCTTATCCTACAAAAGGAGTCAGCCGCAGTAAAGTAAAGTAAGTAAGTATATAATTTACTACGCTTTGGTAATGCTTATAGACCAAAGAGAATGATGACGGTAGGCAAACTATGCAAGTAATGCAGAGATGATATGGAAGTTAATTTTCCAGACACAAGTTTTATAAAACCTGTGTATATTTGACTTTTAGGCAGGCGTAGAGAAAGTTAAGCAGAAACAACGATTAAAAGCTGTGTGATTAAAACTGTCACTGAATAAGCGATTCTGAGCGAACTCACCAGTCGCTGCAGAAAGAGGCCATATATTTTGTACAATGTGGCAACTGAAACATCTATGCAGAATGCATTACGCATTCGTAAACTAGGAAGTATAAATAAAAAGAAGATGGATTTTAAGAAAAAAGTTTGAACGATTTATGCTAACGCGTTTGACTCGTGCTAATAAGTTTGCCATAATTAGCCGCCAGTAATACAGAAGACGCATGTAGTAAGACTTGATAAGTACTATGGGACATTCATAAGGGGCAACTTCTTAAAATTATTTGAATCATAGCAATTTTAATGCCCTCAATCCTAGAATAATCTATATGCATAGGATTTATGCTGTGTAGAAATTATGATCAGTTACACATTGTTTTTTTCAATATGTCACAGAAAGTTTGATCAACAGTCGCTCTAAAAACCAGTTTCTTCAGTTAGTGTTCCAAATTTAGGCCTCGATCTACTTAAGACTAAAGGAAGCATTGTAAAACGGATTTATTCTCTGGTAGGTTTACGTCTGTGGCAGATTATTGATCAAATTAAAAAATAAAAATTAATTTAAGACATAATTGAAGACTTAAATGAATGAGTGTGTGTATATAATGAATTTAAATTATTCGCGACTGTGTGTGGGTTTTGCGAGTTCTTGATTGAAGGTGGTTTGAGTTGCTATGGCATAGATTAATTTTACAAAATAAAAAGTACGTCGAATTCAGTTTAAATTGACCTCAAATAGAGGGTAGTACATGAGTCATCACTTTTAATGGCATAAAAGAATATTGCGTTACTATCCATTAGGTATGTTCGCATTAAAACGAGGAAATATTACTATTAACCAGAAAAATTCTTTAATCATTGGTCGAGGATTGCAACCAGATACTCTTGATGTGGTTAATGTCTGCAAGTATTGCGGCATAAAGTAAAAAAATGCATAAAGGCTGGTCATATAATTGCAAAAAACGGGATAGTCTCTGTTTCTTAAATTACCAATATCTCTTGAATTTGATGACCGGGTTGATGTTGGACTTCGCAAGCTGTTCTCACGAATTTTGTGCTGGTTTCACCAAACCACCGTCGATTGACGTTTTGAAGTGAAGTGACTTCACACACGAGACTACACTGGGCAAAACAACGATTGGAGACTGGATTTATGATAGGCTTGATAACCTGTCATATTAACCTTTATCCATGTCTTATCGTGACTGTAATATTGCACTCGTGTCCATTTGCAAGCATATGCATGAAATATTTTTGTGCCGTTTTGGTCTTGACGTGTATATTCTTAATATTGTTGTTAACACTGTTTGTTACGAACTAGTTTTTGTTTCAAATAATGGCCATAGCATGGTTTTGTCAGAGTCAATTACATATTAAACTCTGCATGTGTGTGTGTGTGTGTGCGTGTGTGTGTTTCGTATTTATTTTTTGTGTGTTTATGCAAATAAGGTAGTTCAATATATGGTAATCGTGTGTGTGTCAAATTTTGTTGATGAGTTTGGTATTTGGTGGCTGTAACGAGTGCGGTCAAAAGGATACAATTTGGAGAATGATGACAATGCGTAGTAACAATGCTTATCGTAGCCCGCCTTTGCTTGAAGTAGCTTAATTCTTCAATTTTCAATACAGCTTATAATGCTTGGTTGCTGTATAAATGCTGAACTTTTGTTTTCATCGTCTTTCGTAATGTTCATCACAATATATTAATTCTACTATTCATCAGCCTCTAATATTTTGCGTTTAATTTTTTCATTATTTCTGGTCATTCTTGTGACCTCCATCCCATTTGTTTCATGTAATTTACTTTTTTGAGGTATTTACAATTCATACGTGGGAAACCATTTGGTATCATTTGTGTTATTTCGCTCCGTTACCCGAAATGCAACATCTCTCTAATTTTCTACAACCTAAATAAGTTCATAGCCTTAACGTGTATTAATATTGACGCCTGAACTATTTGTTAGTTTCATTTTGTCCTCCATAATCAACATTTAGGGTAAAATTAAGATATTGTCAATGTTTGTAAACTGTCCTCCCAGATATTATTTAAATATTTAAATTTCTATTCTGCCAAAAAATTATATAAATGCATACATGTGCACAATCCTTATAATTTATATAAATATATAAATATATAAATATATATGTATATAAATCAACAGATAAGTAACTACGTAAGTTCCACCGAAAGCACACAATTCAATACAATTATAACCGAATTACCTTTTTCTAACTCTATCTAAATTGTTTCGATTTCTGTGCTTACCTTTATTTTGTTTTGGTAAATCCCTTACCTGTTTTACTTGGTTTATTTTTCGATTAAATCGTCATATCTTCTCGTTTATGATTTAATCAATCAATTTTTCAGGATAACCATTTTTCCTGATTATTTCTTTTAATTTCATCAATTCATTGTACATATATTTTAAATTCACAACTTTAAGACTTATTATCATGAATTATAGTATGCCAATTTTCATTCCAAACGGGTGATTATTGTAGTAATTCAGGAGAATACTAGAATAAATATTTTTCCTATAAATATCTTTTTCTAATTTCTGGCCCATTCTTTTTAATTTTACATCTAGAAATGGTAATTCTTCTTATCTTTCTTTTTCTCATTTAAATTTTATCTCACCTAGTTGATTTGCTAAATACAGAAAATTCTACAACTCTTCCAAAATAAGAAGATGCCATCTAAGAATCTTAAATATATGTTCGGTTTGATGGGAGATATGAACAAGAGATTTTTTCTATATAATGCATGTAAATATAAGCGAATGGGACCGATAATGATTGTTCCATAGGAATATCTTTCATTTGTAGGTAGAATTCATTTAAAAGTATAAAGTATATAGAGAACACAAATTTTTAACGATTCAATAATACTCCCTAACATCGTTTTACCAACTTATGGTATTTTAGGGTATTCCGTTAAACAACGTTGGACACACTCTAATGCAACCTGAACCGGAATTTTAGCATATAGAGATACCACATCCAGGCTTGCCTGTTTATTGTTGTCTAATAAACTATATTTACCAATAATGTCAGTAAAGTGAAAAGTGTTCTTTAGTGTATAATCTAGAAAATAAGTGTATTTTCTTATTCTATGGCATAGAAATTTGGACATTTTATAAGTTGGAGAATTCTGAGCATTCACAATTAACCTAAGTGGATTGTCTTGTCTATGAACCTTTACTAAACCATACAATCTCGGAGTGAGTGCGTTTTTTGTATTAATGTTAATATATCAATTTTTGTAGCATAAGGTGTGCTTTCATGTTTGCCCCGCTTTTAATTAAAATCAATTTTTAACATTTAGGGCAATAGAATTTGTTACTGGTTTTCGAGGTATTCGCTGGTTATATCGCGTGCGGGTTTTTAATAACACGCCGCGTTATTGAACACGTGCATATCCCAGACTATTGGGAATAGCATTTTAATTGTAATTTTCCTTCACTGTAATTGCTAATCGTCTTATAGATTGACCTCAGTAAGTACACCGACAATGTATATATGTATATTGATAAATAAATTTTGTAGTTGGCATTAGCAGCAGTTTTTATTATTTTTCAGGAAAGGCAAATACGCTAGCTTATATAAAAATAAGCCGTTTCTCATTTCTTTTTCTGTATACGTAAACCAACATCCGAGTTCAATCAACTATTTGGTATAATTTCCATTTTCTGTAGCCCTAAATTTGCACGTTTGATATGAATAATATTTCTAACTATTAAATAAATTAATATCGTAATCGTGACTTAATTATTGTAATTGCGGTTTGCGCAACCCGATTTACGTCTATTGATATGAATTTCTAGCTCCTGGCTTGAGAAATTTATCAGGAAACGATGTATTTTTAAATGATACGTTTTATATTCCATAAAGCCGCAAAAATGATTATTTGAAAGTATATTCAAAAGAACTGATATAATGTAAATACTTTTCAGTTCAGATTGGTTTTGTTCAGTTTTCCGTTTTAATTTACTATAAATATAAAATTATATTATTTATTATGTCCATTGTCGTCGAATATTACACCGTATATTTCTTATTAGGAAGAAAAACACATTAATAAAAAAGTGGATAATTACCATTTATTTAGAGGCTACCAAACTTTACTTTACAATCTTTGAACTATATACATTCTGGATTTTCATTTGATTATGTTGATGGCAACTAATCTTACATGGTTTCACTTCTATTTCTTATTTGGGCTGATCAGTAATCGTATTACATATATATACATATAATAATAAAAAGCCCGAATGCCTACCAATTATTATTATTTTATCATCGATAAAATTTAATTCGTCAAATGGCTTTCTAATGAATAAACTAAGAGAATATTATTTTGGCATACTTCTGTTTCATTTACAATTGTTGTTCATTGTTAAATGGAAAATTAACATAAATTAGTTTATATTTTATTTTGTCTTTTTAATCTGCAACACAAATTGTTTTTTTATAAAAAAAATAATGAATATTTTTGCAGAGGAATAATTATAATATTTAATCTTGGCTAGTTTCGCATTTTATTTTTTATATGAAAATTATTGCGACTAATGAATCGTTTAAAAAATAAATTTATTTTTACGAATTACGTCGAGATTTTTTTCCTAAGTTTACACATTATGTTGCCTATTCTATATGTTACTGAATTTTCACCTTTTATTTTCTCTTTACAGGTTATAAAATTAAGTCTCCACATTGTGATTTTTAGCTTTTTTGTTGTTATGTTTTATTGTTCCTTTTAATGTTTCGCTATAGAATGGCTGTTAATAATTAATGATATTATAAAAATGCTTATTTTCACCAGATATTTTATTGTTCACAGTAATTAGCTCAGAATTATATTTGTTTCGATAATAAATACCGCAATAAAATTTACCAAAAAAATATGCAATTTATATGCCGTCAGAAAATTCAGATTAATGTCATATTAAATATTTATTGGACAAAATTCAACTTATATAACCTAAATTCGAGTATGGCACTCGTGTTGGCCGTTATGATTTTCTTCTACATATCACGAATTTATTTGCCCTGTATGAATAATAATTTAATAGATTCCTTTAACGTGCGTCAGGCCAATTCAGAAAAATTTATAAAATTGATACTTGCATTGGTAGTCACAAAGCACCATAATCAGCGGCAAATTAATATTCATGTTATTGCTCCATAATTAATCTCAGTTTATACGACTTTCAATTAAGCTATATCACTTGCCCACTACTGTAGAAGGGTGAAATGTATCTGATGGAATATCCGGGCAGAAAGAACCACAGTAACTAGTTGATTTCCGTATTTATGCATGGCGGTTTGATCATCGCTTTTCAAGTTGGTGTAATGCACTAAAAATGATCATGGAAGAGAGAAACGTTTTGATACACGTGAAAGATCGAAGTATTGCTTCATTGTGCGATTGGTTTAATACAAAGATATTGGTGTTTATATCATGCGCGCATACTTTATTTTTTAAAATTGTAATCACCACCTGCAAAAGTAATAATTGCCTAATTGTATAACTGGAATATATTCAGCGAAAGCTGCAGAAATATAATATTTCTGTAGGAATTGACAATCCACAGCCGGCATTTCCCGTGAAGTAATGTATGCAAGGCTACTAGATGTAGGGGTCGCAAATCCAATTTTCTTTCCTAGCTAGTCAGCTTACCGTCGTACATTGATCTTGATCACGGAAGGTCAAAACGCGTCAGTAAAAGTGACTGACGGTAGCCTTTCTTTTTTGTGCAACTATTTAAATACAAAGATATTGGCGTTTATATCATGCTCACAAACTTTGAAAAAATTATAATCAACACCCGCAATAGTAATGGTTTCCAAACTCTTTAATTGGTATATATTAGGTAAAAAACTGCAGAAACTTAATGTTTGTCGTTGCATAGAAATTGAGCGGCCAACATTTCCATTGACGTACAATGTATGCGAGATTACTAGAAGTGTAAGTCGTATATCTCGTTTTCTTTTCTAGTATATCCATTAGGGTTTGATTGCTGCTAGTCAGTATATCGTCGTACTGCAGATCAAAATTCGTCAGTATTTGTGATTGACAATAGATTTGCTTTGTTGTTATACTGATGAAATGAAATGTAATTTGTTTTTATTGAAAACAGGCAACTTGATTTAATAAATTACATTTTGTGATAACAGTTTTCTTCTTCACAAATTTTTACTTCGTAAACATGATTTCTTACCTTGTTCATTAATTATTACATGAGTAAAATTTTTCATGCATCTTCATAAAATACTGGAATCAGTATTTCGTAGATCCATTCAACAGAAAATCTGCCAGCAAAGACATTTTAAATTCGTATCTCAGCTGATCCAAAATTTTTAAACGAAATTCTTTAACTCTGGATTAATCTGTATTAACAAAATGTAACTGTCTTCTCCTATCTCGTTATAATCTGAAACTAATAAATGTAACAAATTTTAGAAATGAAGCAAAATGTCTACTGAAGTAACGTTTTGAAATCTTCAAATATTATCTGTGTTTTCTTGGGCATTAATCTATTTAATACGAGTTCTTCCATTCAGCGATCTTCAGCAAAAGTTTTGAACAAAGGTTATATGTACATCCTTAGATTATCCAAGTTCAAATTATTCTGTTTAAGGGTTTCTTGATGCAAAATTATTCATTTCAACAATGTTCAAAAACAATTCCAAAACTGTTTCTTCAATAATTCGTTCTTGTTCCAACCGCATGTATGAAATGTTTGTAAATTTCCTTTATGAAATACTTATATAAATGGTATGATCGATGAATTTTGAACAAAAAAGCAAATCAAATTTTATTCAAATTATGTCTGGAGAAAAGAACAGAAATGTGCTATCCTTTTCATGCTGGAAATTTTGGCTTACTAGCTTAACATCGGTAGGACCCGGTTATAAGCATAAACTAAAATTATTGTGCCAATAGTATAGTTGGTTTGAGACGTTGGCCTAGCTTCCACAAATGTTACTAGTTAACATGAAACACATGCGTTAATTAATGGTCTGAATTTAAAAACTGACCACGATATACTGTTTGACTCTAAATAAATTTATATTTTCCAAGATATGTTTTGCCTTATAAATGTTCACATGTTATAATCAAAATTGTATCAAGAACTATAAGCAAAATTCCATATTGTGTAATAATTTGAAATATGAGAAAAAAAATATATCAATGATAATTTCGTATAATTTATCATTGCACATTACAAAATGTAAACATTTAGTATGAGCAAAAATAGCAAATTTTTATCATGTAAAATAATTTAAAACAGCTCAATTTGGAGCACTATGTACCCTATAGACTTTAGGACGACAAAAAATTACAATATAAGTGCAGAAAACAGATAATAATAAGCGCAATGAAGTATGTTATCCTGATGTATTCAAATGTAGAGAAACTTAAAATGCAAAACTTCTTTATTAACGATTATTTTAAAATTAATAAGTTTTTATATAAAAATTTAAAGAATCTTTTTGTTTATTCATGTAAAATTATCTTAAGTGTAACTCTTCAAAGAATCATAATAGCGATACCGTTGTTTCATTGCATAAAATTCAAAATTAACCGAGCTAAATAAGGACACAATTATTTAATGAGATCACTAACAAGGTAAAAGTCGTGTTTATAATTAAGAGAAATGTTTCAATCTGCTATCTATTACATGTGACGTGGTCTTATAGCAGATGAACCATATCAAATTCGACTTACGTTATCCTGTTTAATAGGGTTCATTTAAACAATCGATAGCTGACTTAAGTCGACAAGATATTTTACAATATCTTGTTTATTTTAACCACAAATGTGAGTATATGCTCCTCATATAGAATGCCAAACAAACCGTTTTTCAAAATGATTCCATACAATGGCCAACTATGCCTTGTTAAATCTAAAATTAACAAGATATATACGTATCAAAGTATATATGAAGTTACTTGTCAAGTGTTTTAGATACTTTGGCACCATTTTGAATACGATAGTATCTATTTGTATCTTGCAACACATTTAAACATTTAAATACAATGGGATTGGTGTTTACTTCAACCTCGCAAACTTGATTTAAAGAATTGTTACCACCACCCGCGCAAACAAGTATTGTTAAATTGTAATGCCTATATATGTATATGTGGCGAAAGCTACAAACAGCTTATGTTCGTGACTGCATAGACATTGTGAAGCCGACATTTCCAGTAAAGTTCAATGTATGCGAGACTGCTAGATGTGAGAGCCGCATATCTAAATTTGATTTCCATATATATTCAATTCGGTTTGATCCTCGATAATCAGTTTGCCGTCGTACTCTGATGATGATCAAGGAAGGTCGAAACGCGTCAGTGCGTTGCGGCTGGCGGTAGTTTTGATATGTTGTTCGACGACTGGTTAAATACCACAGTAGGATTGGTGTTTACTTCAAGCTCGCAAACTTGATTTAAAAAATAATTACCACCATCCGAGCAATCGATTACTGTTAAATTGTATTTCCTATATATGTATATGTGGCGAAAGCTGCAAACAGTTAATGTCCGTGACTGCATAGAAATTGTGCAGCCGACATTTCCAGTAAGTTCAATGTATGCAAGACTGCTAGAGGT
>JAQBSW010013654.1:0-13404 GCA_029291075.1 Eudiplozoon nipponicum | reverse complement strand
GTTTACTAAGTAACGCTGTCTAGATCACACCCACTCGTTTCAAAATTATTAATATTTTAATCTTTAAATTATTAATTTTTCTTTTTTTTAGAATTTAATATAATCAAGGTTGCGGACTTGATATAAATACCTGACCAATTAAGTATAGAAATGCCAGCAAACAAATTATGCATTGCCAATCAGTCAAAGATTGCACGGATGGTGATAAAAATTCTTTAAGTCAAATTTGCGTGCCTAAAATAAACACCAATAATATTGTATTAAGCACGCACTCACGCGTTCGACCCTCTACGGTCATCTTCAGAGCATGACAATAGACTGAATAATGAGATTCAAACCGAAATGTTTACATAAGGAAAGTTAAAATAGATTTGCTGCTCTAACATACAGCAGTCTCGCATACACTGTACTTGATAGTAAATGTCGGTGACACAATTATTATGCAATCCCGAAATTGAACTTTTTGCAGTTCTTGCCATATGTATATAAAAAATTCAATTAAACAATTATAGATTACGCAGCGGCATTAAGCCACGGACAAACTTGATTTAATTCAGTTTTATTACCATTTGTAATGAAAATGGTGATGCTATTGATGGTCTTTCTTTATGCTGTGGAGACGGAGATGACTGACTATAGCTACCAGCATGTAGACATTTTGTATACCATTGTATTCACTAGATACGGTTTGTAACATCGCTAGCTGAGCGCCAGATAGCATTAATCAAGATTAAATTTTACTATTCGGCCATTAACAATGATCCGGTCCTTGATGCACCACAGCTATCGAACGATGATACTGGCACAGTTTGTCCACACACAAATCCCGATTGCTAGACTATCGAGGCCACTTCACCTGACAGCAGAATTCACAGAAAACATAGACCAGTAATTTCGTATCCAGATACTATTATTGTTCATTGATTTTTGCTCGCCTTATGTTCAATAACAAAAAGATACTTAAAGGCACGAAGATCTGTGGGAGTCAAGCGCAAGACCGAGTGGTTGATTGTACATTATTTGCACGGCACCATCCGGGACCCGCTGAGCAGCAAATCTATTTCTCGGTTCATGTATGTGTGTTTCACATTTTCTTATTAGTTAGTGTATAAAACGCACAAAAAACTTAACATCCAATTCGTAATAGAACACCATAATTGTTCCTAGACTTTCATGATAGACAAGAACACGTCAATATCTAAGGACTTACTATTCGCTATCTCATAATTACGAAAAATATTCACAGTTTTGTAAGGACTGCAAAATACCAAAAATTCGCTCATTCACACTGGATGTAGATTCATTTTACCTACTCAAAGATAGCTTGTCGATCAAAGCCGACAAGCACCAAACGCGCAGACCATCCAGCTTTAAAACGCCACCAGATGAAACTTGTCTTTCGCATCAAGTAAGCTTTCTCTCATTCTTTCGCTAATCGTTTAACACTAAGCTTTAACTATGCAATAAACCCGAACCCAGTACTTCACAGGAGAAAGAATGACTGTATCAGAATGGTACCAGTCAGGTTCTTGCTATCGTTGTCGTCATGACTATCCAGGCAAGTCAAACGGTTACAGGCCATATTTGGAAGCAAAAAAAATTCAAAACATCATTAAACGAGTCGTTCTGGACGAATTTATGTTTCGAGTCCAATAAGCAACATATTGTTTGATTTTATGAGTTTCCAGAAGACCATATCAGACGAAATAGTGTGAAAACTAAGAGCGAACACATGAAAAAAGTTGAGATTTTGTCAAAAAGTTCAGTACTCACTTTTGATACACCGATTGACATTCGGTTTTGGCTTTTCAATTTTTAATGAATTTCCCTCTGCATTTTGACTAGCTGCTGTTTCCGTCAACTCCTCATTGCAAAAGTCTGCAGACGGAGGTGCATCAATGACGATTCGACAGACACGTGAAGCAAGACGCCGCAGCAATGCCTCGAGGTGAGTTTCAAGTTGCACTAGACTGGCGGGATCCTCAGACATGTTATCGATTATTCGACGCGAAAACCGCAGAGCGAAATCAATTTGATCCTATAATTTTGTTTAAACGGCATAAAAATATACACCAAATATCAGAGCGCTAGGGTAAAGACATTAAATAAGATACCAAGATCTAGGTCATTGCACGATCGGTCCTGGAATGGTCTACCCCCGTAAGGCACAATTAACGAGGTTTATCTATTGGACCATGCTTCCCACAGGATTCTTTTAGGCTTTCACCCGTCTAGCAGCCTTTAGTTTAGTATGGTACGATGCTGCGTGATTAGATGGCGGATATTTAACCACGAGATAGCTTATCTGTTCTTTTCGTGTTTTCAACCATCCGACGTAGCCTTGCAAACGGGATGTGTGATTTGCCTTAAGCAGCGCTCCTGTAAAAAAACATCGCTCCTTAAGAAGGAAAGGTGATAACACTTTATATAGCATCAAGAAAGAACTGAGCCGCACGAAAAATGTGCACCTGATTGATGCAACCTGATGCTCACTTGACAACTACCTAACCCAGTTCCATGGAGTGAATCCATTTGCAGAACACACCAGATGAGTGGTAATCTCTCATGTCTGATCGGCATAAAAGCGGGCCAACATTTTAAGCGACGCAAAGAGCTTGGGTAGGTTCCTAATTGAATTAGACGAGAGTGTCAAGATTTGTTTGCATAACCTGTAAAAACCAACAATAATACGGTATATACGTCTGCTAGTCTCTGCAAAAACCTATCAATTTGGTGCTGAAAGGGATTCTCGTTAGAAAAATTTGTTGACCAATAGCAACACGCAGTGTTTCAGAACGAACTTAGACTTTTGATAAAAACCCTTTTTAGTCAAATTTAATTTTGTTAAAATAAAATCGATGACAAAATGCATGCAAGCCATGAAAGAGAGAATCACATTTCACAAAAAAAGTATTGCTACAATCTAATAAACATTAGGATAAACAATATGAACGAATTACAGGTATTATCAAATCGATAATAGGAGGAAGAACCAGCTGAAGCCTGCACTAAGCATAAACTAATTTTGATTTCTCTCCAGAAAAGCCTGCGTCCATGTGATTGGAAAAGTAAGGTCTTCCAACTAAATCCCTCAATGACTGTTATAGGCACCTAGAATATCACTTTGCACTAAGTGACATGACTAATGTTACACAACTAACGGGGTACCGTCGTCAGCCTCCTTAATTTTCACTCTCTCTAAAGTAAATGAATATTAGCACGACAAATTAAGACAGCGACCAACAGAACCAACTCAGGTAACTCGCATCTTAAAGTTAACGGAAGCGCTGTCAGTTCAACAGGACAGGCTCCATCACGCATGAGTCATTCACCGAAACAATTTTCTAAATTTCACGAAATAAGATGCACAAAAATGTCAAGCTTGTTTAAAAAAATTTCTTTCCATAGTGATTTAATTTAATTTACCTGCAGACGTTGCATGACAATTCCTGCATTCTTTAGCAGCTGCCGATGCCTCTCCGCCTTGGCCGTCAATTCTGCCTTCAACCAATCACTATGCCGTCTGACGTTAGAAATTAACGCTTCAGCTCGTTCGTCTATTCTAGCCAGCGCTAGACGAACACTGGCCTCCAGTGTGGCACAATTAGCTCCAGATTCGTCAATGGCGGCACCGGATATAGCTCGTGAATTCGCGTTTTTCTTAGACGCATACTTGGCATTCTCCAACTCATTGGTAGAGCACAATGATAATGCTTTGCTTGTAACAAATTTAGCCCTCTTCAGCCGTTTAACTTCTTCAGTTAAGGCTTTTGTGGCGCTCTCCAATGGAACACGAGAAAGTTGAGCTTTCTCGCCAACCCAACGGTGTCCACCATGCTCACGATGCACAGATAACTGGCAATCGCGACAAGTAAGGACACCACAAGATTCACAGAATAACTCTAAGGCCTCGTTTGGATGAGCTTCGCATCGTAGTCCGTCTGCACATTGTTGAATGAAAGATATATACAACAATTTACAAAGGAAATTTTATCAAAAAGGCCGGAATTTTCTGTTTTTCCTATATACGAACGAAGCTTTATGCATTTATTGCAGAACAATCATGCCGAAACATTGCACCGACACGCATTTCTCGAATATATTTGAATTTAACTAGCTACAAATAATATTTATTTTAGACATACTTATGCGTATTTAAAAATTTTGGCGTGCAAATTGACAACTTAGCCAAAAAATAAACCGTCGTTCTGCGCAAATTATGCAAATCAAGTTAACGGCATTTAAGCAGCGAAAATGCACGTTTTAAATAGCCAAAACATGGCCCAACTACCATTGTACACAAATATTGACGAATCTCTACTTTGTGGAAGTTACGCAAGTAAGCAATTATTGACTGTGGTGCTGGTGATAACAATTAATCAAATCAAGTTTAATGACAAGGAAAAAGTCCAATCTCATTTTAATTAACCAGCTGTCCAACAAGGAAATAATAATATTACTCAAGCGCATTGACGCGTTTCGCATTTCCACGTTCATGATAAAAGCACGCCGGCAAACTGACCAACGAATGTCAAAACGCAAATGTAAGGCAATTAATGTAAATATAAGGTGTTGGAAATTAAGAATGAGTAGTAGTCAGGCATGTATTGCAGTTGTCAGATGTTCCCTGACCTTTTTCATATCTTTAGACAAACATTTATTCGATATTCAATCAAATAAATATAGACTAAAATTGTGTAGTAAAAGCAAATATTCACGCCAAGTTCGCTCACTTGAGATAAAAAGTAATCTCGTATTATTCAAATAGTCACTCAACAAAGAAAAACTAAAGTCAATTGCCCGTACTGAGGCGTGTCGACCTTTCATAATTCTCAAAATGGGGTCGTGGTTTATCACAAATCAGAAAAATTTATCTAAATAAATGCTGTTCCCACACATGCACCTACTAGTTGCTGAAATGCACAAATTAAATGGATGGCGAAATCTGCGCAAATGCTTTGTTTAGAAATACAGATGTATTGGACAGCTGACATTTCGTTCAAGTACAATGTATGCAAGATCACTAGGGTAGATCTGCATTCCTCCTTTTGCACACACTATCTACACGACTTAATACTCTCCAGTCGGTTTGTTGTCAGGCTCTGATGATGAACACGAAAGATCGAAGCACGTCAGAATGGACGAAAAACGATAGATTTGTTATTTAATACGAAATGTTACATCAAATATGATAGATGTTTGCCTCAAGTCCGTATACTTGATTAAAATTACGTGTTTCGATCTTCTTTAATCATCCTCAAAGTACGTTCGATACTAAACGATGGGGATCAAATCAAAGAATAAATCATTTTAAAAAGCTGAAGTTAGGCTATCATGCGTAGAATAATCACATACATTGTATTTCAACACCAAAATTTGGATGCAGTCATGATCATAGTTTAATCAACGATCACGCTATTCATTAAAGTTACACAATGTAGCAATCACAGAGTGCACGGGTGGCGACAAAAGAAATTAATTAAAAATATTGAATCTAAATAAACACCAGGGCGTTGTTTAATTAGCTGTACAATAGTAAAATCACAATGACTTACACCTTCTGACACGGCTGAGTCATTCTCGCCAATTTAAACATATTGTAACAAATATCATATTTAAGGATTACCTGCATGGTTTACAGCCCTAAGGAAACCCTGAATATTTGACTATGCATCAGTACAAATCCAGTATCTCATTCGCTTTCATATGTAAGACTTAAGTTTGGACGTGAACCTAGCCCCACATTGAGGACCAGGTAAACGTTATCAAGCCTCTTATCAACTAGAAAAAATTGAAAACTGTATATTTTCTCAAACACTGAAATATAAGTTGGCACAAAGAAAAGTCCACCAATAAAGATTTAAAAATAAATTTTATACGTCTACATAAATGAATCTAGCCTGTTTCGTTTCTAGATAAATAACAATTTCCCTTTCATAATTTTTTTATTACAAAATTTTAACAAGTGACAGATTATATAAAAAATTCACTTGTTACACAACGACTCCTTTTTCTACAATATAACTATGTAGTCACGACAAAAATAGAGATTTAATCACAAGTTCATTGTGACAACGAAAAATATCTGCTATGAACATAGTCGAAATGTCAAAAGCAAATATTTATTAAAGTAACACAATGAAATGCATCAAATTATTCCACTTGGAGGTTAGATTATTAAATATTAAATTCAATTATAAAAAACTTACAATTTTCCAAAATTGAAAAAAATCATCGCTTACATCTGCCGAAAAGTTTAAGTCGGCGAAGATGGGTTGTACAATTGCAACAGTTTTGACTGAGAATCGAATGTTTATAATGCTGTAACTAAATATAGTTGTTTATTACCTACAAATTTATAAATTCAACTCTTGTGGCACAACCTAAACGACTACAAATTAGAAAAGGATACGCAATTTACTTGCAAAAGTACCTGGAACGCATAATTCATAAACTGCAGTCTTGTTTTAATGCGTAATACGCTTATCGATAAAATGCCCATCTAACTTGTATCTTATCATCCATAAGTTTTCTCTTGAACTGGCTGATGTCCATAGCTAAAGTGCAACCATAAATAACCTACCTCTACAGATAAAAAGGTAAATCATTCTAAATCAATCAACCAACTCTGAGATGAAAAGAAACTAGTCACCTAAGTAATCTGATACGGTGACGAAATAGACAACAAGTTGATCAAGTGTAAATATAATAAATCTTTACGGTAACAAGAAACATTAAGCCAACACCCTCGCATGACAAAAAAAATATTACGCTACTTTCGGACTAGCCAGTGATCGTAAGAACAGGTCGCGTAAATGTATATAACCAATATGAAAAATTAAGATGACACCAACTTATTAGAGACCGAACATAAACCAACACATATCGTGCACCGTACACTCTAAATTGTAATTTGAATGCCCTTCCAATATCTATCGGAAAGCCTTTAACGGCCACGTACTTCGCAAGATCCATCCAAGACTTTGATCTCTATTTGAGATAGTTTGATTTATACATTATCGTCATCATCATCATCACAATTTTTACCACAACCATCATCCTCACTATCACCAACATCAACATCATCATCACCGTCATCACAATCACCATCATCAGCGTGATCATCACCACCATCATCATCATAATCCGTCACATCAGAATAGACGTCATCATCATCATTATCCTCGTCCTCTCCTTCCTGCTTCTCATCATAGTTATCGTCGCCATCATCATCATCATCATATATATATATGTGTTCAAGCAAATGTATAAGTCAATAACGAATGAAGACACAGTCCCAGTCGACACACGTGCTCCAAATTTAAAGACATTTCCGGATGCAACGATGCAATCTATAACTAGTCATTGAATGATTTATTTGTCAAAAATTTTCGGCGGGCAGAAGGACACCATGTGGCACCATGTCAAAAGTCTTAACTTCGCGCCTAAATCCAACATCCTTACACATTTATCGTTGCGCATTGAGCTCATAGTGCATGTGAAGTACAAATGAAATTCTGTATCATTTAAATTCCAAACTTGAGCATTTAGGTCACCCATAACGAAAACAATAACTCGAGAGTGTCCGAACACATCCTTGTTGACATATATGCTGCATTAGTTTTAAACGAATGTAAGTACAACGATAGGGAACTATTTTTAATATTTTAGCAATGGTTAAAGTGGCCATCTTTAAACATGCTGCACAACTTCGACGGTTTACAAGAGTTCGTTCGGTAACAGAAGCTTTAGTTTGTGATTTACAAGCGAGACTGATCTCCAATTGTGCGCCTTGAAACCATTCTATGTTACCAAAGTTTCGGAGCAAATAAAGAATAAATAAGGATGGTTTACACATCGTACTACTCGTATGGATTATGGCTCCGCGTGCGCAAAATTCATTAATTCACAAATAATTAAACAAATAAGTTAAATCTGCCTTTTGCCCATTTATTAAACAAGGCACGCATGATATATGCCGATATGAATATCCAAACAAGGCATAATGTTTGGTGATTTCCATAAAATATTTTTCGTATTTGGAAATACGACATTTAATTGAATTTATTAACACATACCTAGTTCATAATATTAAAAATAGTTTTTTAGATAGGAGAGAAGAAAAGACAAGAAAAAATGCAGAATTGGAAACAGCTTATTGTAATGGCTTATGTTAATCTACCCATGTTGCTGGTCTAATCAAATAAAACGAGCCTATGTATTCGGCGCGAAAGGCGGTACAGATAAAAATCTATATTTTTATGTTTCATCATCCCAAATCGGCTAAAAAGGAAAACCAGATTGTCCATTCCTAATTTGGAAGAATTTTCATTAATTTTTATTTTTGAAGACCGTCTGACAAGCAAGCCTAATGAGTATCACAAAGCTTGATCGTAGAGTTAGACAATACACAGAGCTACACAAAAAAGGAAACGCCGTTTTATTTCATTAGAACCGATAAGGTTTATTTTACCATTAACGGTAACACCAATTAAGGCTATAAATATTATCCTTTCTCAGAAAGAAACCTCGTGGATATATATATATATATATATAATTTTTCGTGATAAAATTCCCAACATGTAGTGAGGGTAATAAAAAGATTCCTGGCCAACTACGCTATTGTTACCGACCCAAACTGGTCAGATTTTGCTAATCGATAGTAGGCGCGGTCCAAAAAACTTTAAAGTTGCCAATTTCGCATCGTCATTTAAACTTGCTCCTATCTTTTGGCACACCTCTCATCACAAAGCTTTCATGCGATACATTATAATATTAACGGCACAGTGAAATCAAATTCTGAAGTGCCGGAAATGTTTGTATACAGATTTCCGAAATGATCAGCCTATGCCTATCGATCTACAGGTGGAAAATTTAAATAGATCCGTATCCTGTCAAATGTGTAAGATCGAGCAAGACAATTAAACGGAATTCAAAATATAAATTGTGTCATACAAAAATATTGATGATAGAAATAGCATAACATAAATCGAAATAATACTAGGATTTTTCAGCAATTACACGGAATCCAATAAATTTGCGAATTAATACCCCATCAATCATAAAGTAGAAATATTAAATTCAAATAAAAATGCATTTCAATAAAAAAAATATAAAAACCAAATGTTATAGGACAAAATAGCATATATTTTCACAAGCACAAAAAGGAATATGACTGATATATTATGAACATGGCAAGCACCTAAATAAAGCAACCAAACATTTTTTTAAATAAAACACAGTCACAGTCGAGGTAACTCCGGACAAAAACAAAGATCTAATTATGAACAAGACCGTTCATAGTATTATTTCTTAGCGAACAATGTCAAAATCTAGAATATGCTAAGTTCTACTTGAATTACTGAAATATGGTTGAATCCCATGTTTAACCTAAAGTTTCGGTGCGACTAATTCACTACGTATTAATTTTTCACTTTCAAGTAACTTTTCAATAAATTACTGCGTATCTAGGTGAATATAGGTGGAAAGAAATACCGTTAACTTAATCACGCTACATTTCACTTTCAACTACATAGAAACATGCATAGGCGAAACGTTGGTGGTGAACAGGGTCCAATGAAGTGGTCTGACCAATTCTGCCTAAATTGCTATTTCAGAACTCGCGGTGTAGGAATTTGCTATTGTTTTTTAAACTTATATGTCTATATCACATATTAAACTAATTTCCATTCTCTATCATCAACTTCGTTATAAACAGCTAAATTTTTTGATTATCAGTTAATACAAGTGGCATATTATGCACATATAAAACTATCATAAATAGTTTTAGGTACGATTTATCACAATTAAATATACTTATATAATTATGTCTATTGTTATTGGGCTGACTAATTAACATTATATAGTTATCGTGTTTCATTCTAAATGACAACTTAAACGCCTGTAATTCATTAGTTCGACTGGCTTATTTAAGCTGATGTTGGTCAATAATGGTCAAAATAGCGACATCTTCAACCGTTGTTAAATTTTTGTCGCCATCACTTATTATTTACTTGTTACATGAAATAGTTGGACTGTTAATTGATGCGAACGCCTCTTCCATCTCTTCAGCTCTACTGATCAAAAGGACCCCAATATCGACTTTTAGACTGTGTTGATAGCTCTACAATTATTATTAAAAACCGAGCTAGCAAAAATTGACGCCTAGAATGAAAAAAATTTAATAGCAGTTTCAGAAACGCAATGTCATGTTCTATGGAAGCATACAATGCAAAACACAATAGTACCTGCAATGTGCATAATGAATATTTCCTTCGTGTACTGTAAGTTTGAATTTTAATCAAGACCAGATTAATTTCAATTTTTTGTAAAAGTGGCTGGTTTCTTACTATTATTATTATTATTATTATTATTCATATTTGGCTTGTCGTAAATTGTGCGGGGAACTTTATAACGGATTATGGCATGGTCCGAGTCGACATACGAGTTCCAAACCGAGCGACAGTCCCTGATGCAACCACGCCATATATAGCTAGAGGCTAAAATACATTTTAGTCATAGCTGATCGAGGTTAAGAGGATGCAATGTAGCCAAACAATTTTATAACATTTGAAGTTTGTGTTAATCAAAAAAATGGATGGTCCATGCAGCTATCTAATAGCCGTTCACCATTATCATTGCGCATTGAGCATAATATGTATCTGCTACCAAGATGAAATTCTGCGTCGCTTAAGCGCCGAATTCGAGCACGCATATCCCCCATAACTAAGACTATATCTGAAATTATAGCTTTAAGTACAGAGCTGAGGTCGAATTGTAAATTACTCTTTCTTTCGACTGAGCTGCAATCGGTGGAAGCATATGCCGATACAATTAGAAGGTAACATCTAACATTGCTTATAGTGGACGTCTTTAATTGTGCCGCATAAAGTCGACAGTTCACGGCGATTCATTAAAATTTAAAAAAAACTAGTTCGTGAATTAGGGACAATGCCGCCTCCTCATTGTCCGACACGCGAAAATCCCTTGCTGCCTAAGGTTCGTTGCCAATAACGCCTAGATAAGTTTGGTGCACTCAGTTCTGTATCATTCAAAAAACCACGCAATCTAGCTTCCGATACGCAACATATATCAATTTCTAGAGCTTCTTCCTGTCCAATTTGGTTCAATATTCGCACATTGAACGCAATAGCTTGAAAACATAACTCAGGTATGATAATAATATCTATTTTAGATATCTTGCAATTTGAAATCGGGCTCAGTGATTCGATCAATATCCACCATATTTGTACCATCTAAAAGAGCGTTATCATTAGATCGAAATGAGTAAAGAGAAGGAAAGGTGGCAAAATCGGAAATGAAGGTATCTACAGTAGCCTGATGACGATAATTAATCCCACATGACTCAGCATATAAGATTGCCCATTTTATCATGTGCGACGGCCGATGTATTATAAATTCATTATAGTTGGCATTTTTCATGATTATATTTGAGTTGTAAAAGAACGATAATTATCCAATCCCCGGTGGGTAGTTGTTTGTATTCAAAGTTTTCTTGTTGTTAGATTGTCTGCCAACCAAGGCTGACGAGCACTATCTGCTCTGATCCTAGTGGCCAAAAATTCCTTTAACAGTTAAGGCTTCACTTAACATCTCTCGCGCATGTTCACACACCCCTAATTCGGGACTGCATCCAATTAGACCCGACAAAGTTCATGCTACCATTGATGAGTCAATTATTACCAACCGGTTGTCAGGCCGGTAATGTATATGGCTATGGGTGAAAGTGTATTTGCTTAAAAATAAAATTCTTCGCAATATTAATCTTCTGATAAGCGACTTTATTCATTCAGTTCGCTTCTTAAACCAATTTTATGTTACAAGAACCTACACATGAGCAAAAGTGTTACATATATTATTTGTTGCGGAGAACTATTATATATATCAAATTGTGTATTATGTGTTGCGTACCTAATAACAAATTTGTCCATGTAGGACCAGAATTTAAAAAATCAAAATCAGCATGAATAAAGGGTATAATCTACACGTGTGTGTCGTGCAAACTTGCGACTCAGCAGTAGGAGCCGTTATTACGCCTTATACCCAATATATATTTGGTCAAGGTATTTGGGACAGTTGGACTCATTATCGAAAGCTTTATATGAAGTTAACTCCGATAACGGTCAAACATGCATGCGTATAAGAGACTGTACCCTGAAGTAGGCCTACATTTCCTGACGAAATACAGTGCATAGAGCGTAGAACCGGCTCATACTGATGAGTCACCAGTGTATATGTGGAATTTCCTTTATAATTCTGATCTTATTTTAACTACTTTGTCACTAGGTACCCGAAACCAAACACACAATTCCACATAGACAACAACAATAAAACAACGACATTTTCAATAGATGATACACATGAAAAATTAAACACAAAAATCTCTTATACTAGAGCTTAATGAAAATATTATTACTAGATAGCGACAGAAAAAAAAAATATATATATACACATATATATATATATATGTGTATATATGTGTGTATATATATTCTTTTGAAATGCGAGCTTTCAATAAAATTCATTGTACCCTTCTTGTGTGCAAAAACAAAAAGAAATTTTATCAGATATAAGAAAATTTTCTTTCTCATGGTCTTCTCAAATATCTACTCATGAACATATCTTTATATATAAATTGGAAAGCAAAACAAGATAGAAATATGTGAACAAAGAGAGTGTGAAAAATAGAAACCAATCAAATTGCGTGCGTCACATCCAGTTCAAGCTCAATGCTTGTACGTGCTTCTTCTGCTTACATAAATCCGGCTGCAATTTGTTTATCCATAAGGCTTCGTATGTGGCTAGCTCCCTTTTGTTTTTGCATTTAGTAATTACTTTGAATGCTACGTCTGGAGAACATACGTGCGTTGTTTCGATGATGTGTTGCGCAATAGCAGACGTGTATTCACCATTTGATTTAAAACAGGCGTTCAAGTTGCAATGTTCTCTCATTCGAGTAATTAACCGTCTGGTCGATCGGCCTACGTAAGTTGATCGACAACTTGCGCATGTATATTGGTAAATAATATTGGATATCGACATTAACGGCTGTTTCTCTTTGATTGCTGGTAAAGGCAAGTGTGTTACCCTAAATAACACTCGTAGTTTGGCTGCATTAAATGTGCGTGTCAATGCTGCTTCAACTTTCTTTTGTGCCATTCGGGAAACTGCATCCCCCTTAAATGGGATGTTTAGGTAGACGGTTTTCTTTTCTGGCCCATAGTACGTCTGTTTCTGGTTAACTCCCCTTTTAATAATTGATTCAATTAATTGTCTGGGATAGCCATTAGACATTAAATCGTTAATTGCTTTATTACATTCATTTTCTTTAGAATCTTGACTAACCAACCTGTCAATTCTTGAAAAACAACCACGAACTGTTGA
>JAQBSW010013653.1:0-13405 GCA_029291075.1 Eudiplozoon nipponicum | reverse complement strand
CATGACTAATAATTGATTGTGTGCATTGTTGATTAACAAGATGATATAATGCATAACATTTCAGTTTTAATAATACAAAATTTGAAGATAGAATCTCGAGAAATTATGTTGTTGAAAAACAATTAATCCTGTCTTTTATTTAACCATGAGAAAGTATTATCATAATCAAAATTAAAAATATCAGCAGGATTGAACACTTTTTCTAGTTCGGTAGATAAAAATTTAAAAGACATTTTAGTTGGAGGCGTTTCTCTAAGCCCCTTTGGCAATTGATTGTAAATTTTGTAAATTTTTGAAAAAGAGAATAGCTTGCTCGCAACATTACCCACCAATGGTGGAGATATTGCAAAATGACCAGATCTAGTTCCAATTTCATGACTCTTTCTTATGGGATTCATATAGGCACCAGACCACTGGTTCAAATGGAAAACTTTTATGCAATAGCACATTCTCCGAAACCATAAAGGATGCAGTGATACAAACTGTAATCTAGTGGCGTATATAGTGCAGGAGATAGGACTAATTTGTTTCACAACTTTTCTTTGTACAGCTTCTATCTTATTAGACAAACCCTTTGTTAAGGGATTCCAAGTAGCGGCAGCATATTCTAGTATCGGTCTAATCCATATTATAAACATTTTAAATTTTATTTCATGCGATATAATATTTCTATTTATTAATGCCCATCTGTTCTTGGCACTGCCTACTATCCTTTCAATATGTCTCTCAGCAGAAGCCGTACAATGAATAGTTATGCCTAAATCCTTAATTTCTTGCATAAGTTTAATCTCAAAAACATCATTAATCTCAGCATCATGAAAATAAACAAACTCGATCGTTAGGGATCATAGTTTCCAAATGTGCAAATACAATTTTAAATAAAATTGGCCCCAAACTTGATCCCTGTGGAACTCCACTTGTTACCCTTTTCGGTTTAGATATCAAATCGGTTACTTGAATACTCATTCTTCGATTATCTAATTAGTATCTAAGTAATCTAAATATATTCGAATCAAGATTCAATAAATTAATCGCATTCAAAATAGCATCAAAATATATAGAGTCAAAAGCTTTTGAGATATCTATTAATACAATTAATGCATCTAACTTTTTCTCATCTAATGTAATTACATGTTTCCACATAGAGAGCATATTAGTAGTTGTCGGCCTGTCTTTCGTAAAGCCATGTTGGCATATATCGAAATCAGCCGGCAGCATACGTTCTAAATGATCAAGTATCAATTGTTCTATTATCTTCAAAAACGAAGGGATAATAGAGATTAATCTATAATCACTGGCACACGTTGGCTTACTTACTTTTGGCAAAGGTTTAGCTACTATTGTTAGTATATCGATTGGTAATTTCCCATTCTTCAAAATTCTATTTATAAAATTGCAGAGCGCATTCATAAAATTTAAAGGTAATTGAAGTAGGTTATCAATCGATATACCAAGGTGATCTTTTTTTTTGATTTTATTTTTAACATTAATTCTATCAATGCATCACTGTCAATAACAAGTCCTAGATCCTGGTTTCCCGAAGGATCCGGTAGATCAATGAAATTGCTTTCGTTCTGTGGATTACATAACAAGTTGCCAAATACTTCATCCAATTCACAGAGAAATTCATAATCAGTTTTACCCACAGGTAATATAAGCTTTAATTTTTCCTTATATTTACTGTAGTCTGTAAGTAGTTTGTATCCTAGTCTAGGATTGCTCTTCAGTTTGGCCAAAATAATTCTCTCTGATCTTTGACGGTTTATCAGCAGTGATGAATTAATTTCTTTATCAATCAATTCTAACCTCATCTTTTTAATTCTATTGATAAGACTACATTTCATTATATTATCTCGTTTGATTCTTAGCTTACATAACTTCCTATTGATTCGCTTTGGTATAACATCCGTAAATGTAGATGCCCTAAATATATCAGATAATAACAATGAAACAGAAGAAACAAATTCGTCATTGTTCATGATAAAAAAACATTCATAATCAATTGTAAAATAATTTGTTTATGATCCAATTCTTTGAAGTAATTTACTACATCATAACTGTGTGAGTTCAACGCTTCAACTTCTAAAAATATACATGATCTAAGCATTCCGAACCTCTAGTTGGTTCCTTTATAATCTGCTTAAGATCATGATTAGAAAAAAGATTGATTATTTCACAGTCATGCACCTTATTAAAATCTCCTACCACAACAATATAACCATGGCAGTCCAAAATAGATTGAAAGGAATTGGTAAACATTTGATCATCATGTAAATTAGCATACGGCGGTCTGTAAACCGCGGTCAAAATCAGGTTATCAATTTGTATAGTTAAAAAATCAATGACAGTATTATATTCGCTAATATGTAACACTGTTGCATTTAATATCGATTTGTTATAAATAAGTACTCCTCCACCTCTTTTATCCAGTGATCTGTCTTTCCTAAATAGCGAATAATATGGAATGTTAAATTCATATTTTTCAACGTTCTTGTTCAGCCAGGTTTCAGATAAAATTATAAAGTCAAAATTGTTACTTATTATGAAATCACACAGCAAAAAAGTTTTATTCTTAACACTTCTACAATTAGCATAAAATAAAGTATATGAACAACCCAACTCATCTTTACAGTTTTCAATAGTTACTGATTTAACTTTTCGGTTTCCTTATACTTCGTTTGTTGGGTACCATAGCTATAGTTCGTAGCTGTCCGCTGTCCACAACATTTATTAATGAAACCCCGTTTTTTGTAATTTTAGAATCGATTGACACACCCTTTATTGTAACTTGTTGTGAAAGTTACGACATTCTTCTTTCTTTTTATTAATATCCTCCACTTGCTTGTTAGTCGGCCTCTTTGATAATTTTATCACAACCGGCCTTGGTCGTTCCGATTTCTTGCCAACTCTGAAGCATTTCGTTATTTCGGCCTCTGTCGTATCTCTGATTTAAGCAATTAACTTCTCAACATCCTTGTGATCAGCATTTTTATTAAGATTAAATAAAATTAACTGTTCTTGTTTTCTGATCCTTGCAGAAACTTCATTGGATAAAATATTCAATATTTCTTCACCTGAAGAACTGCTTTTTGTAGATATATCTTCTCCTTTAGTTATTTCACTTAACGCGATCCATGGCTTAACATTGCCTCTTAATTTATCCATCTTGTCGTTTAACGCAACGGTAAATTCCTCAATTTTAGCGCTTACGTTATCATTTCTCCTTTCTGATAAATATAATTTTGCTGAATAATTGCTAAAATCCGACTCCGGCTTAAAAATTTTATTTTTAATAGCTTTGTTCTCCTCCCTTAGGTCCTTCATGGAGTTTTGAAGGTCCGTAATATTTTTTTCAAATTCAGTATTCAAAAAAGTTGGAGCCATTTTAAACCGCGCGCGTCACCCAGAATTCAAAAAAACCTATATATATATATACGGATAGTTTCAATTATATAGACTGTGCCGCAATTATACGCTAAACCCTGCAATTTTGGTTCGCTTTTTCGTCAAAACTCCAAAGTGCGCCGCCTCAGGAAGTACCTTGCCGATCGTGTGATCTCTGAAACTCCCCAGAAATATACACGACCGCCCACATATGTCGTAAATTGTGAGAGTAGCCATCATCCTAAAATTGGCGTTGTAAATAACAGTAGTGTGTTTGTACACCTGCATTATTTTTATTCATGAAAACATTGGTAAATCTTATAAAGTAATGTAGAACTAATTCCTCCTAAATTACTATTGCATGCTCGTTAAATTTTGATAGGATGGTGGGCCTATATATAATTAGGAAGTCTTATTATTGAAATATTTTTTTATTTGATAAGTAGTCGCTTTATAATTATTATAATAATATTCAATTATACTTCTTCGCACTTTGATAGGTCTCAGAAATATCTTAAATTTAGACGTGTTTAACTAGAACCTGTTTGGTGAAAATAATATATCAACCAAAAATGGACATAATTTTTTTCAATTTGGGAATCTTATACGCCTGTTATTTATTAAGTTGTCAAATGTTTTACTCGATTTGACAAAATTCAGAAGTGATCCCGATCTATAATAAACAAAAACACGCAGTTAAGCATTTACTCATTTCGATATGTAGTAGGCCTACATTTAATTAGGTCAACATACTCTCAAATCCATTGGGAGTACCACATAATTAATGTGTCAAGTTAAAATAATGCAGTGTTCACCTTTTGATAGCTTTTAGTCTTTTTTGGAAACCATAGGGCGAATTTCATTTTAATTTTAACAAAATTACCAAGATAGTTCAGTACTATTATAGATAGATGTTAGGCATTTCGTCAATAGGGCGTCATTTTCATGATAACATAGAGAAAATCTCGAAAGTGAAGTCGTTACTATTCCGACAACCAAGATTGAATATATGAAAGACTACTAGAGATGGGACCCGCCATATTATATCGCTTTTCATATGTATTCATTGCGGTTTGATTCTTGCTAATCAGTTTGCCGTCGTACTCTGATGATGATCATGGAAATTCGAAACGTGTCAGTACGTTGCAACTAGCAATAGTTCTGTCATGTTGTTCAAGCTCGTAAACTTGATTTAAAGAATTGTTACCACCACCCGCACAATTAATTATTGTTTAATTATATTGTCTATATATAAGTGTGTGTCGAAAGCTACAAACAGCTAATATACGTGACTGCATGGAAATTGTGCAGCCGACATTTCCATTCACGTACAATGTGTGCAAGATTACTATAGGTGAAAGCCGCTTATCTAATTTTGCTTTACATATGTATTCAATGCGGTTTTATCCTCGCTAGTCAGTTTGCCGTCGTACTCTGATGGTGATCATGGAAGGTCGAAACGCGTCAGTGATTGTGACTGCCATTAGTTTTGTTATGTTTTTCGACGAATGGTTAAATACAATTGGATCGGAGTTTACTTCACACTAGCAAACTTTATTTAAATAAACAATATTAAAATAGTATAGTTTACGATATATGTTAGCGTTATCTCTTAAAGAAGTCTAAAAAATTAGTAGAATTACTAGTGTCATGAATAATCTCGCCTGAATTCATTAAAAGTAAAAAAAATATTATGCACAGCTCCAACAGATCAAAGACCTGTTTGCAATAATATATTTGTGCAATAGAAGCCCTTTGGCAGAAGTCAGGTAAATCATGTTTTATGTCGACCAAAAATACACAGTTAAGCTTATTCCTATTTCGATAGATGTTAAGCATAGGTAATATAATTATCTTAAAAATTTTCAATCCCTTCCATGTGCTAAAAGAAAATGAAATATTATGAGATACAAAAACCGTTTATTTCTCATATTCTTCTCGAGTATCTATAGATGAACATCACATTAATATATATATATATATATATATATATATATATATATATATTGAAAGGCTAAACAATATAGAAAATGTAACAGCTTCCTATGAGGCCAACTCCTTTCTGTTATTGCATTTAGTGATTAACTTAAATGCTACGTCTGTAGTACACACGTTTAGGGTTTCAACGTTTTGTTGCGCAGTTGCAGACTTTAAGTTGCAATTTTATCTCATTCGAGTAATTAACCGTCTGGGCGATTAGCCTGCTTTAATTGGAGTTAACCACATTCGCAGCTTTATGGATAAACAAGCTGCAACCAGATTTATGCAAGTCGAAGAAGTATGTTCGGGCATTGAGCCTGAACTGGATGTGATGCACGCAACTGTTTGGTTGTTCACTTAATTCACACTCTCTCCTCGTTTACAATTTTTGTATTTTAGTTAACATGTTGGTTGTTGCAATTTCTGTCTTAGCGGACGGCGTATAATTGTCGAAATGTTACGGTGACCTCCGGAGTAATGTCGTTTAAAGTCAAACATAATTAAACGGATTTGCTCTTGCATTTTTCTATAGGTCGTCCTATTCAAAAGCCAATTGCGCATAATTATTACGTGTTCTCGTTTGAAGTCCAACGCAAAAAAAGAGAAACGAATGATGTCCTGTGGATCGTTATTTTCACAAAACGAAAGAAAAATAATCGTAGGCAAATTCGATATAATTCAAACATTAAAAATTAAACAATCATTGATTGCTCTGGTGGTGGTAACAAGTCTTTGAATCAAGTCTGCGAGTTTGAAGTAAACACCAATCCCATTGTATTTAATCAGTAGTAGAAAAGCATAGATAACCTATCGCCAGTTAGACATACTGACGCGTTTCGACCTTCCATGATTATCATCAGAGTACGAAGGCAAACTGTCTGGCGAGGATCAAACCGCATTTCATACATATGGAAAGCAAAATTAGATTTGCAGCTCTCACTTCTAGTAATCTGGCATAATTTGTACTCAACTGGAAATTTTCACTGCACGATTTCTCTGCTTTTCATTTATACGCAGGTCGGCTTGATTCTCGCTAGTCAGTTTGTCGTCGTACTCTGATGATGATCATGGAAGGACGAAACGCCTCACTGCGTGCGACTGACGATAGTTTTGCTATGTTGTATGACGCCTGGTTAAATGCAGTTGAATTGGTATTTACTTCAAGCTCCCAAACTTGATTTAAAGAATTAAAAAATAAGCTTGTATTCATTTTGATCATTGTTAATCCAGTTATCAATTAGGTTGATTTACTCCAGAACCCATTTTGCAAATTCTTTTACATATGTTGTTCAATGTAAAACATAATCACAGGGAAACGCGTGCTTACGTTTGGATAGATAACAGGCATATTTCCAATAAGGTCGTTTCATCATTAAAATTAATAACAAAGATAAACAATCGCATTCTATGTGCAAAGAAAATACAAATTTAAGCTTGTTTACTTTTCGAAAGATCTTAGGTCTTTTCTATTAAATTTGTCGAATAATTGAAATTTTACGGGGAACACATGAGTCAACTATAATTAGATTGTTAAGTTCTTACATATTTTGATAGACTGTTGGAATATCATAAACTAAGTATTAATATTTTTGAACCAATTTTGCGGAATTCATAAGTAATCCAATTCTAATTCAAAGTAAATGCTTAGTTAACTTGGTAAAATTTCGAAAAATTTTAGATTTACCACCGATTAGACCGTCTTTCTCGAGAAGCTAGTGGGTAAATCACAAATGTCAAATATTTATTGATTAACTAAATACAGCATATAACACGAGTAATTTCGTCGGATTAATGTGTAATTCTTCAATTAGTTCTTTTTTACTTTAAGCCACCGAGAAGAATCCATTCTAATTCAAAACAGATAATGTGCTATTGTTTCGCTCTGTTTGATATTTGATAGGAAATTATACATTGGGACGCCCGATTCTTGAAACCTTTTGGCAAAGTTTATCAACAAATCCCTTAAAATTCCAACAAAATTGCAGAACAGTAATTTGTCTTTATTTGATATATGTTATGTTGTCTTCATTAGATCACGTTATTCATTATTCGAATTTACGCGAATCATAAGTATTCTCATTCTAAGTTTGAAAAGATTACACATTAAACCGGTTTATATATTGGATATTTTTTCACCTTCGATTACATTTTTAACTCTCAGTCTTGAATATGTTGTGCGAATCTCCAATTAATTTCGCTCTGGGTCTAACAAAAATCCAGAATGTAACTTCATTGCGATTCGACAGATGCTTTGTATTCCAAGAATAAGGCCATGTTGTACATAATATATTTAGGAACATTTTATAGATAATCTTGTTCTAATCATAATATAAAGAAATGGTTCTACTTATTTACATTTAGGCAGGTGATAGTCCGATATTCATTCGGGTTGTCCTATTTTTGAATATCATTTTAATCTCATTATTAATCACATTTGAAGTCCAACAAATATCCAGAATTACCCGCGTTTCGCTTTCGGAAGATAATGGGACTATTTACAATTTCGTTAACTTATTCGTGAATGGATTAAGCGCGTAAGATAAAATTTTATTTTAAGTTGAGATACATTGCAAATAAAATCATTTTATGATATTTCAACTGGGTTAAATTTCTATGATACAATTTGGAAAACAAGAAAGTAATCTTTATCAAATTTAATCAAAATAACATATAGTCTTTTAATCATATCGATAATACATTGTCACATATTAAATTAGATAATTTTACACTAGAACAAATCTTGCGCATCCCATAACTAATCTTGGTCAAATTTAAATATATGTTTCAGTTATCTTTATATATGTAGTATAATTCTTGAAGTAAAAGAGTAAATTTATAGGTTATCCTGATCTATATCAATATAAAATACACACTTTTGCTAGTTCAATTTTCAACATTTATCTTCATATGGGTCGTTTTATCACTCAAACTATTTGGCACATGTTTTAATAAATGTCGTTCAAATTTGAGGTCAAATATACAGTTGATATTATACACATTAGGATAAATGTTAGGCTATTATTCAATTAACAACCTTTTTGCTATATTCAAAGTTTGCCGCATTTTTAGTTAAGCAGCATTAATAATTTATACATCTTCTTCTTATGACAGATTTTAGGCCTGTCTGCAAACAGTTGTGATTTTTTAACCAATTTTGCGGAAAATATAAGTACTCTTGTCTTAAGTGAAATGAAAATCATGAAGAAGCTTTTTATATTTAAATAGTCTATTGGACATACTTGATTACGTCGTCTTTATCATAAACCTATTGCACGACGCCACAGATAATCATGCTTTATTTAATTTAAATCATGTTTCAAGCATTCTCTCCTTCCGTAAGCTTTTAAGATTGTTTTAAGTTAGATCGTCTTAGTCTTGAACCCCTTCAGCGAATTAAATCAGTACAGTTTATGTGTACCAAACAAAAATACACAGTTACTCTCTTACAATATTCGAAAGATAAATGGCCTATCTTAAATTAGGATTTATTATAGAAAAAAATCACTTGATGAATGTTAATATTACTCCTGTTGTAATTCAATGTATAAGAAGCAATTTGTCTTGGGCGAATTTCGTTAAATGTTAGATCGATTTTCGAAAAAATTGATATTTATTGAACAAAACGTTTAAATCTCTTATATAATGCAGTTTTAAGTGAAAAAATATAAACAGAAATTTCTTGTTACTAACTTGATGGACATTAGATATAACTTCAATTAGATCGCCCGTTATATTAAGCCGTTTTTGCGTAACTCATAGGTAAGCACTTTTTAATTCCAACAAAATTACAGTAATCTCTGGAATCATTTCGATAATTTTCAAGATTATCTGTTAATCTGTCAGTTTTTCACTAATCCATTGAGCGAAACTGCAGAGAATTTTCATTCTCAGTAAAAAATGAACGCATTGTTAATCTTGTTTAATTTGCGATAGATGGCTGGACAAACCTCGTAAAGAATTCCTTACACATTCAAATAAAAATCGCAGAAAAAATGGTATTCCCGTTGAAATTGTTTTTCATAAGATCAATAAGGTCTTTTGAATGTAGAAACGTTTGTGCTGAGCCCATTTGCAATGTATTTGTAAGTCCGACGCAAATTCAATCTTAAAGTTGTTTACGTAATTTTATTGTTAAGCATTTATTCAATAAAATCGTATGACTTTTTATACGAATGGGCGATCTCATAAATAAAATTTTAAGATTGCACAATTTTATTTTATAATGTACTAATTTAGAACCAATCTCGCAAAATTCATAAGTAATCTCGTTCATTGTCCAACGATATTTCGGATTTATGCTTTTTCACTTTTCGGTGCATCATATGCCTGCGTTTGCTAAAGTCGTAGAATTCCTAAAACGATCGGGTGAATTAACGAATCATTTCGTAAAAATACAAAGGACAGCACACTGTTAAGCTCATACATATTTCGATAGAAATCAAAATAGCGTCATTTTGACAGAAAAATATTGGTAAAAGCCATATGGCATTCCATTTCGATTTAAAATAATATACACAGTTAGTTTTGTAAGCGTTTGAAAATATTTGGCCTATTTCCAATTAAGTCATCCTTTTCGAGTAACCATGTGGCGAAGCTCAAATTTAATTTCGTTCTAGATCTACAAAAATCAAGAGATTCTCTAGGTCACTTGCCGATCCATCTATAATTAAGCCGTCTTATTCTTTATCCTATTTAGCGGAATTCTCTGTCAATCTACATTTTATTAAAACAAAAATAAAGTGTAATTTTTATTCTTGTTGCGACAGATGGTAGGGCTTATTCAATTATGTTTTAAATTAGTTGGGCACAATTAGTGATTTCATTTGTTCTGAGTTTAACAATAATATATTATTTTAACTGGTTTTAATTTGGTTTTTTTAAATCTCCCTTTATTAGCTCGTTTTCAAATTGGCACGGTTTTCCAATAATCGATTGTCATCTCGTTCTAAATCAGAAAATTGACACAGTTAAAATTGCTCACATTTCGTAATATGTTGTTTCTGTCAGCAGTAAGTTTTACTTAATCTAGAATTCAATAGGCGGATCTCATAAATAATTACATTCTGCGCCAAACAAGAAAAAACAAAATAATATTTTTTGAAATATGTAAGTATTATAATTTATTAAGCAGACATTATCTCGATCCAATTGCGTGAAATCATAATTATTCTCTTTATACATCAAATGAAATTAGTGTTAAGCTTGATGCAATTTCAATACATTTTAGGATTAATTTCATTAGGATTGTCTTATGCTTCAAATGATTGTAAATTTGATAAGAATTTCAATTCAAAGTTTCATTAATTACGTAGCCTTAGTTTGTAATTGTTTGAGTGGTAATTATACGTAATCTCGTTATAATTTAAACCAAAATGTACAAATAAGCGCGCACCCTTTTAAAAGTATGTTGGGTCTATCTTTATTCAGGTCGTCCTCTTCAAGGACCTGTCGAGCAAATCTCATAAGTATGCTATTTCTTCATATTGATCTAAGTCGTCTCAATCTTGAATCTATTGGGCAGCTTTAAAAATTAATTTCGGAAAGGTAATACTAGAATTTAGTAAAAATCAGATTTCTTCTCGATAAACGTTCAGTCAATTTAAAATTAGGCCGTCACATTATTGAGCCGACTGTGTAAAACTCATTAATAAACTTCGTCAAGGTCAAAGAGAAATCCGGAAATAATTTGTTCTTCTCTTCATTAAATGTTAGGTCTACATTCAATTTGGTCGTCATTATATTAATATGTTGGGCGAATTTCATAAAATATCTTGCTATATAAACGTGGTGTCTGTCTTCAATTAGTTTAGTTTTCTTTAAAACAGTTTAGCAAATTGATAATTTATCTCGTTCTATACCTTTCGTTCGTTAGGTATTCCTATTACGGGACCCATTAGGCTCATTTCATAAATAATCTCGTTCTAAGTCCAACAGATTTGCAGAGTTTTTTGTGTTTGCCGTATGATAGATGTTAGGCCTATCTTGAATTTGGACCGCTTATTCTTTATTAAAATAAAAAAATCTATAAATACAACAATTTTAATTTTAAAAATTCATAGTGGCTTCCTTGTTATCTTTTTGACAGGTGTTACATCTATTATCATCTGGAATGCACGTACAGAGACCCCAATAATGACAAAACCGATTTTCTGGATGAACTGATTTTCCTACATTATACAAAGCATAATTTATGCCGAAAAACGTACGTATATATTGGAACGGGAGTTTGTATGAAGTTTGCTACCTTGATTATATAGTCGTTATTACCGTCTGCGTAACCAATGTACGTTTAAGTATATAAATATTTAATTTACTACCACTTTCAGGGGTGGTGGGGTCTCTGCTTGATAATGACAGATTGGAGTTGGTTAGTAGTAACTTTAAGTATAAAGGTATGCTTTATAATCTAAATCTGTAGAAAAAGCTAAGCAAGAAACTTTAATTAAATTGAAACTGAAAATTTTGCGTAGCATGCTGCAGGGTGGCACAGTGGTTATAGCAACAGGCTCAAAAGCAGGCGTGCCTAGGTTCGAGCTCTGTCCGCGGCAAATTGTGAACAGAACGTGAAGATTACTAATAAGGGCAAATCCAGACTACTGGATGAATTTCCTTTACAAAATTTCGCAATGTTTAGTACACAATAAAAAATATATGTGTTTAAAGGCAGATCGCAACCCTGATTTATGTTATCAATTAGGCCGTCTTTTTTAAACCATCAGGTGCATATCGTAAGTTATCTTATTAAAATAAAAATATAATGGCCATTCGTAAATGTATTTGAGTCATTTTTATGAATTTTTTATTGGAAAGGGATAACGAATTTTGCGGGGAATACTAAATTTTTCATAAAACGGTTTCATAAAAGGCAATTTGAGCCGTTATTTTCGCTTTTATAGAAATAACTCGATTGTAGTGTATGAAATATAAGAGTCCCATTGAGATCAAGCGAATATGAAATAAAATTTTTAAAAGAATATTCTTTTATACCTGCTTTACAATAAATTAAAATTTTTGTTGATGATTTAATTTAAAATTGTAATTACAAAATATTTTGAGCTAGCACTCCCTCCCTTTTACATATATTAGTGTTTCCTTCAATTTCGTTGTTTTCAGGAGTCCTTTGTGCGAATATCTTAAGTTAACACGTTTCAAGACAAACGAAAGTATTGAAAAGCGTGTTCTTATTAAGTTTAATATAAGGCATTTCGTAAATTTTGTCGTCCTATTTTTGTACTTATTTGACGAATTTCTTCAGTAAAATCGTTCTATGACAAATAAAATATAGAGTTAGGCTTATTTAGTTTTCGAAAGGCGTTAGGCCAATCTTCAATTATCATTTAATATCCGAGAACGGATTTGTCGAAATTAACGAGTAAAATCGATCATTGTCTAACAAGCAGACAAGAATTTCAGCTTGTTTTCCTATGGATAAATATTAGGCCTATCTTTCGTTAGGTCCTCTTAAACTTGCATCAATTGTGCGAAAATGAAATATTCGTCGTATTCGTGATAAAATTTGTCGAGTCAAATAAATAATTTTGCTTTCAATCCATCAAAGATAAATGTTTACGCTTACTCTCCATTCGATGAATTTTATGTCTGCCTACAATTGGATCGTCGTATTCTCGAAATTATTATAAATTCATATTAGCAATCTCGTTCTAAGGAAACCAGAAGTGTTATCAGTTGCACGTGTAATCTATAAATAAATAACAGGCCTGTATTTCACCAGTTTTTTCTAACCTCAAACGTAAACTCTTACTAATTATATAAGAAATACTGTTCTACGGCTGTTCTATTGCGAACTGTGCTGAAACTATATCATTTAGATTGTTTCGTTCTTTTAAACGTTTGGCAAGTCTCATAAAAATCTACGTTTCATTTCAGCACAATAACATAATATAAATTTTTTTTATTTTAATAGATTTTAGGATTGTCTTCGATTACGTAGTTAGATTCTGGAAACCATAAGTTACAAATCGTATGTAATCATATACTTAGCCAAAACTATTTACAAAATTAAAATTTTTTATCGATAATT
>JAQBSW010013652.1:0-13410 GCA_029291075.1 Eudiplozoon nipponicum | reverse complement strand
TAATAAATAATTATTACTAATGTATATATATATATATATATATATATATATATATATATATATATATATATGGGGATATTTGACTCACGCTGTTGCTTATATTTATAAATGTTTTTTTATACATATTGACATGTATTTTATATATTGATATAAGGTGTGATTAACGTAATAAATTAAATAATAAAAATAGAAAATATTCATGTTTAACAATTAACTATGGTCCTTCTTGAAATATATATATATATATATATATATATATAATGTATATATATATATATATATATATATATATATATATATATATATATATAAAGGTGTTACGATATTATATTTAGATATATATGTATATAGGTAAAATGAATTATTTTAGTCATATGATTAAATATTCTTATGCAATTATTTGTATGGTTTGATTAACATCGCATTGTGCTTGCGATTAGTTTTTGAAAAAACGTTAGTTGTCTATACTATATCTACCTCTCTCTCTTTAATCTTCACCTAAGCGTCGCTGTCACATTCACTCTCCATCCATCTAAGTAACTTGCTGCTCCATATTTAAACTAATTTGTTACTATGTGCGCAATACCTTATACACCATTGTATACATTAGAGCTCCCGGATTTAATAAAAAACAGTATATGACAGTCAAGGTTTTACCGTGACATAGTAGCAATACAGTTATAACAAATAAGAAAAGGTTCGATACTGTCTCTCTCCCCTACAATATTCTGCATACGAGATGAGATGATGTATACCGGGAATTTGAGATAGCTGAGGTAAGGATTGGTCTGCTAATTACTAATAGTTATATATTGAGTTTAGTTACTATGATTAAAACTAGTGTTGAGTCAAAAAATATATATAAACAGAATGGTTTTGGAACGAAGTTACCGCATTTGCTTAAATCTGCTATTGTGATTAAAGTACTGTGTTTTGTGGCCTGAGGATGGTGCTGGAAAGTAGGCACCGAAACGTCGCCAGTAAACAAAGATGTGATAGAACTGCATTTCCATTGGAACGAATTATAATCCAACCCGATCAAAGACAAAACAAAATTGGAAATTGTGATAAATCGGATCTTTGTGGAACTGACAGTGCACAGCTATTACCCGCGTACGCAAAACGCAGCATTGGAATATATCAAGCTAGCACGCAGTCAACATTCAAAAAATACTTACCCAGTAAATGTTAAAATTTGTTATAACCAAAGTGCGTAACAGGCACGTGCTCGAATATTTGTTTATATATATATATATGTTATATATATATATATATATAATGCTAGTATAAACGAAACATTGCATCAGGTAGCAAGGGAAATTGACTCATTAGTCCAGTTTCATCCTTATTGGGTACTCTTACATACTGCTAAGCATTTTACACGGAAGGAATCTAACTGGGAACATTTGAAAGGGTGGCGCAGTGGATAAAGTCCCAAACACAAAATCAAATGTACCCCTGTCCGAGTCTCGTTCACCGCAAATTCAGGACAGTCCTTAAATTGTTTACACATACGGAGGCAATTGTCTACTGGATGATTTGCTTTGCTGACAAATCGAATGTTTAACTCTTTTTGTCAAAAGATATATTATAAAAATTCTGCAGTTAGGATTCAATTCTATATAACTCCTCCAAGTGGCATCACTTTAGTTAAAGAATTAATCATCTGAAGTAGTTAGTTAGAACTTCATTTCATTAGAAATTGCAGGATAGTTCTACCTGAAATAAAGGCTAATAAGAATTAATATTTAGTATATATCTTCAAATAAAATGTATTTTGCGGCATGGGTTGAGCAGTGAATAGAGTCTTAAAAACCGAAGCAAAATTGCCTCGGTTCGATTACCAACAGCGGCGAATTCTAGACAGTACTGGAAGAATTCCAAATTAGGTCTGAATCAGTCTTAAGTATGAGTTACAATATTGCTTTAATTTTCATAAAAAACCTCTTTATATTTTGCTAAGGTTTCGATCACTAGTTTCAGAGATCATAAGCAGAGCTCACTCGATCGTTACAAAAATGTTAACAAAGAAATAAAATAAAACTAAACATAAATAACACTCTTCTTCGACATTTCAAACTTATAAAAAAATTAATAGTATTCACGATTAAAAAACATATATTTCCTTTAAAAAACATTATCTCCACAACCACACATCTACATGAATTTATGCGTACATATACCATTACATCCTTTAACATTTAGATCGATGCGTCTCGAAGTTAAATTAGTTTACCAGGAATATTTTTAAAAGTTAATGAACCAATAGTTTTCATTGGAATTATTTGATAATGTAATTTATGCTAAGATTATCCACACGCAGTCATCAGATACATCTGTCTTATAATCAACACGCCCACTTGTAATTTCTAACTTTATACGTTAAAAAATATACCAGATCATATGCATTCATCTGACGTTTCACTTAATCGTTAAGTAAAATTCTATGGCAATTTATTCTGTATTGAAAACCTATAATACTGGATGAGTTGTCTTAGATTCTTTAAGCAGTGTTTAATTTGTACTGTTTATATATATATATATATATATATATATATATATATATATTTATTTATAAGTATGCATTAATAGTCTTCGTGGAATAGGGTACCACTGTATTAATAATGACAGCTACTAGTTTCACCATTTTTAGAATATGAGAACAAATATGAATCTCCATAGAATAATATTACATTGCCTTATTTTTACTAGTATCTACAGCCATTATTCTGATCTGTTAGTATATTCGTTTGCCCAACATACACTAACGAATCCAGAATAATGGCTATAGATACTGGTAGAAATAGATTTTAGTAATAAATGTTTTCCATGGATTACAGTTGTGTTCTCATGTTTTAATAGAATGCTGAAACTGGTAACGATAAATTTATATATATATATATATATATATATATATATATATATATATATATATATACACCCTTTCAATGTGCAAAAATACAAAGAAACGCTATCAGATACAAGAACCGCTTCTTTCTTATTTTCGTCTTTAGAATCTACAAATGAACATTTCTTGATATATAAATTGAAATGCAAAACGAAATAGTAAAATGTAAACATGGAATGAGTGCGAAATAAAAGAACAACCAATCAATTTCATGCCTCACCTCAAGTTCAAAATCAATGCTTGTACATGCTTCTTTTGCTTGTATGAATCCTAATGAAATTATTTTATCTATAAAGCTTCGTATGTGGTTAGCTACCTTTTATTTTTGCATTTAGTAATAGTTTCGAATGCTACATCTGGAGAACATATTTGATGTCGACATTAACGAGTGTTCGTCTTTTATTGTTGGTAACGGCAAGTGTGTGACCTTAAATAACATTCTTAGCTTATCTGCATTAACTGTGCGTGTTGATGCCGCTTCAAATTTCTTTTTTGCTATTGGGGAAGCTGCGTCCCTCTTAAACGGGATGTTTCGACAAACCGTTTTTATTTCTGTTCCGAAATACAGCATTTTCTGTTTAATTCTCTTTTTAATAATTGATTCAATTAATTGTCTAGAATAGCCATTATATATTAAATCGCTTGTTGCTTTATTATATACATTTTTTATATTTTGGCTAACCAACCTGTCAATTCTTGAAGAACTGCCACGAACTGTTAATAATTTATATTGAAACGACGCAAAACTGCTGTAGTGAAAATACTGTGCAAACCACTGTGGTTTATGTTTAATTTTTATATTTAATTTTACGTTAGTTACTTTCTTTAACATGAAATCTATCGAAGGTTCGCAATCATATTTATTGTGCTCTGACATGAAAATGATAAACTTATGTGCTTTGTTGAAATTTTGAAGCAATGTTCGTGAATGCGACCTGTTCTTAAGGACAAGGAAAATATAATCCACGTACCGAATATATTGCGCACTCTTACTTATGTCATTCCTTAATGATGTGTTCTCTAGATGCTCTGGAAAAATCTCAGCCAACACTGGAGATAAGGTGCTCCTGTTGTCACACTGTCAGTCTGTTTATAGATGCTTCCAGTAAAACTAAACCGTACATCTTTCGTGCATAATAAGATAAGTTTGCGTAGAGTATGACGTGGAACCGGTGATGGGTAATACATCGCGTTCTACCGCTTTGACTATAATGTCAATTGTTTCATTAATTGGAAAATTTATAAACGAAGACGTATCATTAAAAGATACCATAATGTTATTTTTAACATTAATATCTTGAAATTTGTTTACAATTTCAAACAAATCGAAATCCAAATAATTACCTAGTAGTTTGCGCAATGGCTCAAATATACAAACTGACCGTTTAGCCAAGGCATGACACGGTCAATTGAACATTAATAAAATTGGCCCCTTAGGACAACCTTTTTTGTGCTGTTGGTGATCCGTAAATTGTTGATGTGGATGATCCAACTGGCTTGAGCTTCTGTGCAAGGGACTCATCAATTTGACCGGAATCTGTCAAGATCTTAATTTAATTTATTATTTTTCGTTCCACTTTGTACTGTCATTCAACACATTTACCATCTTTTGTAGGTAGTCAGATTTATCCATTATAACATAACTCTTGCCTTTATCAGCGCGTATTATTTTGATGTCTGCATTTCTGTTGATATCTTTAAGCGCGTTTAAATGTTGCCTTGTCAATGCAAGTTTCTCTGCACATTTGAACTATTTCAAATGTGAAGCCTGGTCGACTAATTTAGCCTTGAACCAATTTTTATAATCAATACTGATAGGTTCCAAGTCGGCTGTTTGTTCAAATAGCAATTCAAATGCTGCCTCAAAATCAACATCGCATTTACTAGAAGGATGTATTTCATAATTTCGGCCCATGGATAGTGCCTCCATTGTTTGCTGATAGATAGGTATTTTTGTTAAGTTAAACAAACATTTTTCAATATCGGGTGTTGTTAAATCACAATATTCCAGGTTTCATATGATTTGCCCATTTATGTAATAATCTTGTTTTGTCTTTAGTAATAACAGCTGGCAAAAACATCAGAAATCCCATTTTTGAGAAATGGATTAGTTCATCCAATACACAATATTCAGGTTGGTTAGTCAAGATTCAAAGGACAAAGAATATAATAAAGCAATAAGCGATTTAATGTCTAATGGCTATCCTAGACAATTAATTGTATCAATTATTATAAAAACGGACGTATCTCGGCCAAGAAGAGAAAGAGCCTACCTGAACATCCCACTTAAAGAGGATGCACAAAAGAAAGTTGACTCAGCATTAACACGCACATTTAATGCAGCTAAACTAAGAGTTTTATTTAATGTAACACAGTTGCTGTTACCAGCAATTAAAGAGAAACTGCAGTTAATTCCGACATCAAATATTACTTACCATTATTCACGCGCAAGTTGTCGATCAACTTACGTAAGCCGATAGACCAGAATATTAATTTCTCGAAAGAGAGAACATTGAAACTTAAATTCCTGCTTCAAAACAGTTGGGGAATACATGTCTGCAATTGCGCTACACATTGTTGAAATCTCATACGTATGTTATCCAGACGTAGCATACAAAACAATTACTAAATGCATTAAAAAAAGGAGTAAGCCAAATACGAAGCTTTATGGATAAACAAATTGCAGCAGGATTTATGCAAGCAGAGGAAGCATGTTCAAGCATCAAGCTCGAATATGAGATGACGGGCGCAATTCATTGGTTATTTCCATATTTCACACTTTTTCCATGTTGAAAATTTTCTTTCTTGACTATCCTTTCAATTGTTAACTATGGAGATTTTCATTTGTAGATACTTGAGAAGAAAATGAAGAAGAAGCGGTAATTATATCTCAACAATTCTTTTTATTTTTGCATACGGAAAGGGTACCATAAATTTCTAAAGAATTAAATTTGTGTTACATTTAGCGCGCTTTCAAAAGTTGTTATCGAATGTCATATATTTAGTCCCATTTTAACCTTCATGGATTATCGTCAATTGCTCTGACTATGAAATATTTAAAATATACAGAACGAAAATAATGTCAATTTTATAATTTGTTTTTGGAAGTGTATTTTATTTTGTGGCCTTATTGACAAAGTGACCACAAATGAGGTCTTGAAAAGTTTACCATATGGATATATCGACAGTTTCATGCGTACCTCAGGAAATAATAGGCAACAGATGTCGTGTTCGAATATGTCAGATATTAACAGCAAAAATCGGCTTCAAGCTTCATTGATCAGCAGACATCGTGCAACTAGAAATGTTTATCACACAAGGACGAAAGAATCTAATATCACACATACCAGTCAAATAAGATAAATAAAAAAGATTTTATAGCAATTCAAAATGTTCCAATTATATTCTAAAAACTGGCGTGAAAGTGATAAAAATGCGAAGCAAGTAGAAAACAGGAAAATAAAGTTCATACGGAAAATAGAATATACATTGCTTATAGAAATCTTGTTTAAAATTTAGAGAGGTACCTACGTGCTTTATGTTTAATTAGATGGATTATGTGAAGCTCTCAAATATGAACGTAGTTTAAATTTAAGAAAAATATCGTTAAAAACTAGAAAGCATGTTTCAAATAATTGTAGAAAAGAATAAAAAAATTCTGTAATACTCACGAAAGTACATACTTTGAACTCTAAATAGTTAGAGGGACTCCTCGATAATACAAAATATAAATAAATTTAATTATTTAGACAGAAATGCTATAAAAATTTAGTTAACTTGTAGGCTTCCAAGAACTACCTGATTTATTCAACGAAAATTGGATATACGGGCGGTGATAAAAATTACATTTTGATTAAAGTTGAGATCTTGATTTAAACACCTGACCAATTAAGTAAATACATTTGTCAGTATAAACCAAATCTTGTGTAATGTTGAAAAAGCAATTCATCCAGTAGAGAGGTTCGTCCACATTGGGAAATCATCACATCCGCGGCAAAATATGGACAATACGTGATGTGTTTCCAATAAGGACGAAGCCGGTCTAGTGGATGAATTTAGCTGATTTTCGGATTGCTTACCGATTTTTTTGAAGCCACTGTCATCATGATTTCGCCAAATATTTTTGAGTTGTCAGTATTTGTCATTAAATCACTATCATCTCATTTCAAAGAGTGTACACATGCAGACATATACACAAACCAAATAAACATACATTTTCCTACCATTTAACAAAAAACAAGTTATGCTTAAGACATCTAACACCAAGTATAAATGGGACAGTTTAAACTAATATTTCCACTTGACATATTGATAGTCAATTTAGTGAGTGATTTGCTTGCCATTAAAAAAGATCTCCATACCCGGAGATCGAAATATTTGGCGAAATCATGATGACAGTGGATTCAAACAATTCGGTACCCAATCCGAAAATCTGCTAAATAACCTATTCCCTGTGGCGCAACATGTTTCTTTTAAAGCTTACTGGATGAATTCTCTTGTCCACAATATAAAACACTTAGTTTGTACTGACAATTGAATGTACACAATGGGACTGGTGTTTATATCATTATCGCAACCTTGATTATAATGTATCTGACTTATCGTGCCATGTATGAAAAGTAGTTAATTTTTAATAAATGTATTTGAAGTAAAACCAAGAGTAATACTGAAACGTAGAATAAATAATGAGATTCTTATTGACTACATCACAATGACAGAAATTATTACTAAGTTGATCAAGTTTGAGCAAGTTATCCAAAATGAAGATAAAACAAAATTTTAATTGGCTGCAGCCATATTTGCCTTAAAAGTCAAAAATGAAATATAAAAGCCAAATTGTGAAATTGAATAGCTGAGAACGGAAGTGGTATCCAAAAATACGATATATCTCAATGCGGATATATGTGGAGCAACAGTTTTAATGAACCAGTTGAATAATGAGGATAAAATTTAAGATAAATCAAATAATATCGATGCTTAGAATAACATAAATAATGCCCCAACGGAATAATTAATAGGAGAGGTTGTCTTTAATCAATCATATGATTTGGTCAGATGAAATAGGATTATTGCATTGGAACTCATTGATACAAAGAAATACTGTCTCCCTGGATGTATATGGTTTAGATGAGATAAATAAACAAGATTATACACCTAGGTTAAAAGTAAATGTTCAAATATTCACTAATTCAAACAATGTCTAAACTTCTGTCCATAGTATTATAAAATACTCCAATTGTTTAGGTTATACACTGAAGGTCATATAATTTTATAGGCATTATTGAAAAATATGACTTAGTTACGAGTAGCAGAATGACCAGCCTTGATGCCACGTCAATATGCACTAATATCTCATTGCAAGCAGCATTGCAATGCGTAAAAATTTTTCAAACAATGTTCTCGGAGGTAATATAAAGAAACAAAGAGACGGTGAGAAAAATTATGGAAATGTTAAAGACATTTATGCACCGTAACTACGCTATATTCAAAATTTATTTTAAGGAACACAGATTCCAGAGCAAATGCGCACAGGTTCGTATCCGGTGAGCAGCAAATTCGGTACGGTTCTCGATTAGTTCCCACAAAAGGTGGAAACCAGACTACTGAATAATTTTCTTCCGCTACCTGGTGCAATATCGTGTTTATATATATATATATATATATATATATATATATATATATATATATATATATATATATATATATATATATGTTGGTCACATATATATATATATATTTAAAAAAAATATATAAATTATTATGTCCATTGGCTTCGAATATTACACAGTAATTGCATTAATAACAAAATGGATAATGGCCATTTATTTCGAGAAAACTAAACTTCACTTTACAATCTTTCATTTACATACATCCTGCGTTTTCATTTGACTATGTGGGTGGTAACTAATCTGACTCGGTTTTACTTTTACTTCTTAATTTGTGTTTATTAGTAAGTGTATATGCGTATGTGTGTGTGTGTGTGCATCGGTTTACGTGTGTCTTTCTCGCTGTATTGCAAACTGATGTCAGAGATGTTGTGATTCTTTTATTGATGGATTGAGAATTAACCATATTTTCGCATTATTGTCCATTACGCGTACAAATATTATTTTCCCGAGTGTTCCCCCGTCGTTTGGCCTTGTTACACAATTTTATTCTGTCGGCTTGGTAACAGCGCTTGGTGTGCGGTTTGCAGTGTCGAATGCTCATATTTTTTTAAATTTCAGTCGCCATATGTGGAGCTGCTTTATCTTCAGTATTTTTCCAGTCCTATCGAATGCTTGTTTAATATTGTCGTAGTGGTATTTGGCTTTGCCTGGGTGGTAGTAAATTGTTGTTGGGTTTCGTGACTCTTGGCCACTCGATTAGGATATTATGTTGATATTGCGTTTAGACTAACGCAGATCAGGTAATTTCAATTAATCCAGTTTCGCCAATGAAAACACCATTCAACACACAGACACATTTCTTTTATGTACTGTATGTTAACTTAAATAAAAAGTCATATCACTGTGAAGAGAGAGGTCACCATTCTACATATTATCGAAACTTTTCAAGTAAATTTGTTGAATTTTGAAAGGTAGTTTTGGGAGTAATCTTCATTTTGTCATTTCATGTCCATATTTGTTCATTATTCGCGTCTACCTTAAAGTCACCACATATCAATCTTATCTATGCTCAGGGGGTTTTAACTAATTTTAAATTCGTATTTCGTTGTGGTAATCATTTAACCGCTCGCAAAGAACAAAAAATTTCCAACACTCGCACACACCAAAGCTGTTCGTAATTTTATGGTCATCATTAGAATATTGCTACAAAATATCTTCAAAGTGTTGAATAGGAATGTCGATTTAAGATATGAACTTATGATAACTATCGTTTTTCATTCCAGCGTAGTACTCTTGCATAAATTTTAATGCTCAATATATTTTGTCTGCTACCGCCACTCGCACGTTGTGTTACATCATGACTTTTTCTTAAATTCAACATTATGTTAGATTATTGAATTGATCATCTTAATAATGTAAGATGAATGCAAGTGACAATTGGGGTGATGGCTTTAACTTAGTAATTATGGATGAAATGCTTTTTTTAAATGATAAATCTCATAGACTATCTTAACACAAATCGGAATTTCATCAAATCCACTGAATAACTGGTCAAACTGAGAATTGTGACGCTCTAAAAATTGTCGCGTAAAAAAGAGGATTGGTACCAGAATATCTGCGAAATTGTGTGCTCGATTTCCAAAATTCACTGCAATATGTCTGGTTTAATTTGTTTTCTTCAACTCTGGTTATTCGGTGAATAATTGATTTGCGACTTACTTTTTCGCAATCAAATGTATACCATTCTAAAAGATGCATGGAAATGAGCAATCTAACGCATCGATAATTTTGATAATTTGGCCACTTCAAAATCGTCAGGTTATAATAATTTCAAACATGCTAAATTTAAAACAATTAAATTGTGTGTCTAATATAAACACTAATACAATTATATCTAACAAGTCGCAGGACACAGTAAAACTAACACAAGTCACACGTGTATACATACCTAGACATTCGATGATTATCGTCAGAGCGAGATGGCAAACCGATTACGGAGGATGAAATTACAATGCGTAAGTATTGAAACCAAATTTGGATACGTGTCTCTTATATGCCCACTGCATAGTTTCTATGCAGCAAAAACTTTAAACTTTTGCGGATTGTGCCACATGTACTTGAGTCAAAAAATGAAACAATCATTGTATGTGCGGGTGGTGATAAAATATATTTAAATCAAGTTTGGGAGCTTAAATTAAGCACCAATCCCATATTATCTATTCAGTTTTACAAAAAACAAAACTACCGCCAGTAGCACGCATAGATGTGTTTCGCCCTCACATGATCATCACTCAGAACGATGGCATGTGGCGATAAACTAGCGAATACATACTATATATATATATATATATATATATATATATATATATATATATATATATATATATATATATATATGATAATGCTAAAATTAGATCCTGCTACTCTCACCTTTAGTAGTCTCGCATACGTTTAGCTAACATGTACAGGCCTGCACAGTTGCTTAACAGAACAGATTAAAATCGCTTAAATTAATAACGGAACAGGTGCTACATATATGTTTCAAATACGTTCAACTAACATTTGCATGCCTTACGAAAGCTGGATGCAAAAGCTGTTGCTATGGTTATTATCAGTCGCACAATATTGCAAAATAAGATTGGTCAGTTTCCAAGACGTTATTGAAATGCAGGCTGTACACTATTGCACATTCAAACTGTGAACATATTTCTTCTATTTAAACTGAAAATGCGTATTAGTAATTGACACGATAACGAACCAAAAATCAAGTATTCTTTCTAATTTCCATGCAGATAATTTTTTACCGCGTGTTCATTCATGTATGGTGTTTCTAAAAATTTAACTAATATTTTATTATTTATAAGATAGTTAATTTTTAATTTAGGCTATAGTTAATTTTACTCTTGGTTTGTTTACAAATGTCTAGGTTATTTACTTATGCGGAGTTTTAAGCATATTGTGAATATATTTGTATTTAGGAAATCTAAAAATATTGCCAATTGCATTTTATATTGTTTCCAAACATATTGGCATTCTTTTCATTTATGAAATTAATTAATATTACGTTTTGAGGCGCACTGTTTTGAAACAATTTTTCAAGTTTACTTATTTTCGTCTATATGGGTAGCTAAATTACGTTTATTTTAAAGTAAATTCTTTTAGTTTTATTCGCACTCGTTGTCATAAATAATTTATTTTTACAAAAACTAGACTTACTATTTTCGAAATTTCTATTTGGTATCTAGATTTTTGTGAGCGGTCTAGACCAGAGGGAGGGGGGGGGCAGTCGTCAATTGGTCGATTCGTCGACTAAACATTGTACTACTAATCCGTTGATGATGTAGGAGATATCGGTGAAATAGGAGACTGGCGTCTTTCCATAGCCAAATATGGCAATCGGATCTCCTATAAAATACCACATGAGCCCGACGACGGCACCATGACTCGGCGTATGTTCCCCGCCACAAGAGGGGTCAACAGCCACAGGATTACATGGACTCCTGGACAGTACCCCGTACTTCCGAATGGCGAATGAGCTCTCAACAGCCACCGGCAACCATGCAACTTACTGCTGCCTTGCAGACTGCGCTTGGATGTGCAAAGGCTAGAGGTGCGTCCTCGATCAAAAAGCCGAGTGGTGAGGGGACACCACTTGTATCAAATTCCCAAGAAACTCCATGAAATGGAGCCGGCTTATCCTCTAAAAGGAGTCAGCCGCAGTAAAGTGCGAAGACTTTACGCTCTTCACTGCTTATAAAGATGAGTAAAATAGAATTCGTCACTGGATCTAAAAAGATACCTTTGGCTATGTTGCTGACGAATCCAGATTATTCCAGCAAGTCTATACCTAATATGCAATATGGAACTTCCGCGACGTCAAACGTCTACGAATAGAAACCACGTGGGACTAACCCTAACCCTAACCCTAACCCTAACCCTAACCTGTTTTTGGGCGGAATTCTCTTATACAGCTGTCCTTTATGATGGAAGAAAGTTGGGAGTTACTATCGATGTTGTTCAACCAGTATCGATCACGAACACAGCTAGAGAATTTGGCTATATAACGATTGTTAAAAAGCACTAATAACGCTCTAAGTTGAGACACATTCGGAATACGCGTCAGCCTTATTTCCTTTGTATTTTTAATGTTTGCGTCTCGGATCTTATTTCTTGGGTTATCGAGAAAATTCACACAAGGTGCTATCTTGACACATTTGTGTGGAATTTCTGTTGATTTGTGTCCATGTAAGATGGTTCATGCACAGCGTCTCTGGAGTGACCACTGGAGTACGCCAAAATGACGATACACGACTTACAGAATTTCTTGGAGCTAATATGTGTTTGATGTGGTTCTGGCCGTGCTATGAGTGACTGAGACCGTGCAGACGAAACGATGAGGAGTTGGGTCTCAGCTGATGATGCAATTAATGGCTGGGATCCTGCGGATGGCACAATGAGAGACTTGGACATTTAAGGCAGTACAATGAGGGAGTGAAACCGTGCGGACGATGTGAGGGCAGGCCGTGACGACTAGTTCGGCGGTTCTGGATTGTTTCTAGCAAGAAATAAGAGGGTACTGAGTTGTGAAGACTGTCAATCCTCGATTGCTACAGCACGTGAGTTATGGTTATTCACAGCACCGGCCGGTGAACCAAAATTTACTATAATCAAGTTTGCGATTTTGGTATAAGCACCAGACCCTTTAATTACGTAAACATATTATATTAATATATATTTAAAAATTGTGTGTTGTGCGGCAGGACATTTCATTGATTTGAGCAATAGATTCATAAATAGACGTGCCCAGGTTCTAGCATATTCTGTGGCAAATTCTGGACAGTACGTAAAGAATTTCCATTAGGTTCGAAATCGGTCTACTGGATGAATTGCCTT
>JAQBSW010013651.1:0-13412 GCA_029291075.1 Eudiplozoon nipponicum | reverse complement strand
ATTAATGCATCTAACTTTTCTCATCTAATGTAATTACATGTTTCCACATAGAGAGCATATTAGTAGTTGTCGACCTGTCTTTCGTAAAGCCATGTTGGCATATATCGAAATCAGCCGGCAGCATACGTTCTAAATGATCTAGTATCAATCGTTCTATTATCTTAAAAAACGAAGGGATAATAGAGATTAATCTGTAATCACTTGCAGAAAAGTCTTGTCTCTGGAGATGAATATGTTGTGAAAGTTGCGACATTCTTCTTTCTTTTTATTGATATCCTCCACTTGCTTGTTAGTCGGCCTCTTTGATAATTTTATCACAACTGGCCTTGGTCGTTCCGATTTTTTTCCAACTCTAAAGCATATTGTTATTTCAGCCTCTGTCGTATCTCTAATGAAAGCATTTAACTTCTCAACATCCTTATGATCAGCATTTTCATTAAGATTAAATAAAATTAACTGTTCTTGTTTTCCGATTCTTGCAGATACTTCATTAGATAAAATATTCAATATTTCTTCACCTGAAGAACTGCTTTTTTTTGTGATATATACATAATTTTTATACATATATATTTTTTATACATATTGATATGTATTTTATATATTAATATAAGGTGTGCATAACCCAATAAATATTTATTACTAATTTATATATATATATATATAGGATTAGGGATGTTGCACTCATACTGTTGCTTATATTCATATATATGTTTTTATACATATTGACATGTATTTTATATATTGATATAAGGTGTGACTAACGTAATAAATAAATATATAATAAGAATAGAAATTATTCATATTTAATAATTATCAATGGTCCTTTCTCTCTCTCTCTCTCTCTCTCTCTATATATATATATATATATATATATATATATATATATAAAGGTTTTACGATATTATATTTAGATATATATGTATATAGATATAATGAATTATTTTAGTCATATGAGCAAATATTCTTATGCAATTATTTCCAATAGTTGATTAACTTCGCATTGTGCTTACGATTAGTTTTTTGAAAAACGTTAGTTGTCCAGACTATCTCTATCTTTCTCTCTTTAATCGTTCACCTAAGCGTCGCTATAACATTCACTCTCCATCCATCTACGTTACTTGCTGCTCCATATTTGAACTAATTTGTTGCTATGTGCGCAATACCTCACACACCATTGTATACATTAGAGTTCCCGGCTTTAAATAAAATACAGTATATGATAGTCAAGGTTTTAGTTTTAGCATTTTTAAATTTTGATTACCGTGACATAGTAGCAATACAGTTATAACAAATAACAAAAGGTTCGATACTGTCTCTCTCCCCTAAAATATTCTGCATACGAGATGAGATGATGTATAGGTGAGGTAATGATTGGTCTGCTAATTATAAAAAGTTATATATTGAGTTTAGTTACTGAGACAAATTCTATGATTAAAATAGTGTTGAGTCAAATATATATAAATAGAATGGTTTTGGAACGAGGTTACCACATTTGCTTAAATCTGCTATTGTGATCAGTGTTGTGTTGCCTGATGATGGTGCTGGAAAGTAGGCACCGAAACGTCGCCAGTAAACAAAGATGTGATAGAACCGCATTTCCAGTTGAAGTAAAAATGAGTCAACCCGATCAAAGACAAAACAAAATTGGAAATTGTGATAAATCGGATCTTTGTGTAACTGCCCGTGTACAGCTATTACCCGCGTACGCAAAACGCGGCATTGATATCCTGACAAGTTGCACACACATCAGTTACATATTAAATAATGTTTCTTGGTTAACTTTTTCATTAGATAGAGCCTAAATGGCATCTCTTTTGGACCTACAGTTCCAACTAACAACCAAAAATCTGTCATTATAGAACTCGTGTGATTCATCGTATTCGACGAAAAAATGAGTGAACTGACTAACCTTCAATGCCTTTTCCAAGACCAAGCTGATCTATTTGGTGGTTTACATTAATTGAATCATCACTCCTTTGTCCATGAGAACCAAGACCCTGTTTTGACTGACAATTCATCTGATTCACACTTCGTTTTTTACTTACAGGGTTGAAATTCGTTCCAAAATTCGAATCACTATCATCAGATGAATCGCTCAAGCCTCGATTCCCAAGAGATATATCATTAAACCGCTTCATTATAAGTACTAAAATTTAAAAAAACATTAACAATGAAGTATTAAATAAAGAATTAAACTCGCGTGCAATTACGATTACTTCAATCAAGATTGCGATATTGATATAAACACCCGACACATTATATACATACATTTGTCATTGTAAAAAAATTATTGCATAGTGTGGAAAAGGCAATTCAGCCAGACCGGTTTCGTCCTTATTCGGAACTCGTCACGTACTGTCTAGACTTTGCCGCGGACAGAGCTCGAACCTGGGCACATCAACTTCGGAATCTGGTGTTCTAAACACTGAACCACCCTGCCGCACAAAATTCAATTTATCCAGTGGACCAGTTTCGTCTTTATTGAGACTGCATATCGATATATGCCGACAATCATTTCATCTAATCGTATGTCCGGTCTACACGGCAGGGTGGCTTAATTGTTAGAGCACCATATTTAGAAACAGACATGCTCAGGATCGAGTTCCAAATATGAACGACACCGGTCTACTAGTTGACTTGCCTTTTCCACACTAAAGAATACTTAGTTTATACTGACAAATGTATGTATATAACGGGCAAGAGTTTATATCAAGATCGCAATCTTGATTAAAGTAGTTAAATTAAGACGATGAATATATAAAAAACGAAAAATTTCTTTGCAAAAAAATAAAATATACTTCCAGGAATTAGTAATACCATTTTTATAAGCTTAATCCGTTGTTGATGAACACCATGGTAGCTATTATATATTAAGTATAGAGTACAATTTAACAAATTATTTAAAACATGGCCATAAGTGTACGCAAATTTACCATGAAAAAATTGTAATATCCTGTGCACATACGTTTAAGTGCCAAACCTAATGTATAAAGGCAAATATACGAGTTATCCACAACGATGAAAATATAAATATTGAGTGACATGACAAATATACATTAAGATTAAATTAGTTTCGAATAAATTATATAAATGGCTTACCAAGAGGATGGGAAGGTTATAAATAACTCCATAAATCGTAAATTATGCACTCGGTGGAAGACAAAGAAAAGAGAATCAGGTGTTTATATCAAGATTGTAACCTTGAATAAAGCAATTGTTATCACCCCCTGCGCGAACGATGTTCGCTTTGAAATGAAGAATATATACAAATATTATAGAAGATATCAAAATAAATAAATTATTATATAGCAAGTTAACTAAAAAATATTTTCGAATGAGAGGATATAAACCTCTCACCAAGAGGATGGGGACGCTAACAAAAAAATTTAGAAACCGTAGATTCTGCAACCAATAGAAGACAATGGAAAACGTGACAATCAGAAAGTAGGCGATTTTTAAAAAAAATGAACGCTGTTGGATTAAGAACTGACGTCCGGAAAAATGCATACATTAACGAAGGACTGTCTTGTACATTTTTTGTTCAGGCGGATTCAATTTCGATAAGGTAGTTCAGCAAGTCCTCCAATCAGGATATGCTTGGTGCGAAATGTTGTCAATCCGAGTGCGCTTGGCTAGTGAGAGTAGATTGCGGTGATAGTGTCAACTATATCGAGTAAAACCATCCTGCCATAAGATTGCTCATCTAACTTTTCTGCGAATCCAGCACCACGTTTCCTCGAATGCCCGGCGAGGAAAATTTGTTTGCGACTTACTTAGACAGTGCACAAGCCAAAAGAAATCTGAGTTTCAAAAATGCATACATCGGTGATCGTACGCCGAATAGCGACCGGACACAACTAGAATACTATTAAAGTAAGCTTATTTATGCTTACAAATGCTTAGCTGACAGTGGCATAAACCAAACCGAACGAGAAAATCCATTAATAAAATTGTTTTGAGGAATGAAGTTTTTGCTTAGAGAAAAGGTGAACTAATTTCTGAATCGTTTAACTAATTTACAAGAAGAAACTGCAGACAAGCTAATAAGTCTAGAAATCTCGATTGTAACCGATCAGCAGACTAAGAACAAGAAATTCAGATAAACTAAATTTTTTTAGTAATGGTAGAATTTCCTTGCTCAATAAAACATTAGGATGTTGGCATAAGTGGAACATAATGGCATTTTTCGAGGCTTATAGCTTGAATCCATACAGAATCAGCACTTTCAGAGCAAAATATACGCATACATGGAGTTACCCTGGTACCGATCACAGGACTGTCTAGGCCACCAAAATGACCACCAACAACGATGTTCGACCCTAGCAGACATTGATTTTACAACAAAATTGAACAAGGTAGGTGCATGGCCAAAATCTTGTTGAATGCTGGAACAAATAACATGAAGTAACTCATGAAGCTACCAAGGAAATCCAGGTGAATGTCTGGAACCAGTGAAAGGAGATAAACAATTTCAAAGCTAGATACTACCTTTCGCAACATCTTTCCATTGATGAAGCCACACCGTTTCATCACTAAACAACTAACACTTGAATGGACGAAATTCGGCGGGAATCTAGCGGGAAAATGGTTAAGTGGAAAGGCCTAGGTAGTTATGTTCTTCTAGAATTAACCATGCGAAATACCTCTATTCCAGTAGATGTACGCATTTTTGTATCCATCCAACGTAGCAATCTATCACAATACGACGTGCTGGATGAAAAATATGTATATTCTAGGCAAACAGTTGTGAACTGCTCACTCGAACTGTTAAAAACAGATATTTTTAATGTTTCAAATTTGATTTTTGTAAACCGATTGTATGTGAACAAAACTTTTTAACTTTCGTTGTATGTTTTGATGATGAAGTGTCACTAGGCTGTTTAACAATTTTAGGATACTGTGAATTTAACGGGGCTTCTCCGCATTCATGAGTTTAACATAGTCTCTCTTAGTCCACTTATATCAAAATGCTTTTCCTTCCAATTCAATGTAACGTCATATTCCAGAATTGGTTCAATTATAACATTCATATTGTATATTATTCGCATAACTAAGGCAGAAAAGAGTATCACAGACCAAAGTACAACTATGCACATTTCAAAAGATCAGATTTTACAATAACTTAGAGGAGATTGGGCATACAGTTAGATTAGCTGTCGGCACATCACTTTCGAACCCACATTCAAATTTGTCTGCTCGACACCAGCCTACGCCGCATTGAATCTCGGACCCTTCATGGATTGTACTCCAGTCGATCCTATCTAGTCAAATGGAATCTCTTTTTCACCAGATCGAACCATGACGAAGTTGATGGAAGCACTTCTCTTTCTCACCTCCCTCCCCTGTGGTTAAATACTTTGCTAGTCACAATTTCATTTATCTTCACATATCCCACCTTTGATTTGTTATTTCAAAGGTTGGGCCTGTTCACTTTTGTTGCCAAATAAATGTATTATTATTATATACAGTCCAAACGAGACAAACTTTTTAATGAAAAATGTATTAAAATGAAGCCGAAATGCAACCCCGAAAATAGAATAGAATAGAATATCTTTATTTGGATTCAAACCATACATATTCCATCAAATAATAAAATTGGAAATTGTACAATATATATTAAAATAATTATCACATCACAATATTTGTGCAATTCATCTCGTGTAGATAGGTATATCTCACTAGTTGTACAATACAATATGTCAATATCAGAAAATTCGACTGAAAAGAATAATATATACATCACCAAATTAGGAACAATTAAGGTATAATTCGAGTGTAACATTATGCAAAAATTGAGAACCATGACTAGCAATTGATTGTATGTAATGTTAACTAATTTGAAGATCTAGTGCATAACATTTCAATTATAATAATACAAAACTTGGAAATAAAATCTCAATAAAATCTGTTTCCGATAACAATTATCCTTGTCTCTTATTCAACCATGAGAAAGTATTATCATAATCAAAAAATAAAAGATATCAGCAGGATTGCAGACTTTTTCAAGTTCAGTAAATATAGATTTAATAGACATCTTAGATGGAGGCATTTCTCTAAGCCCCTACGGCAATTGATTATAAATTTTGTAGATTTTCGAGAAAGAGAATAACTTGCTCGCTACATTCCCCACAAAAGGAGGAGATATTGCCATATGTCCAGATCTAGTTCCAATTTCATGACTCTTTCTTATCGGAGTCATATAGGCACCAGTCCACTGGTTCAGATGGAAAACTTTTATACAATAACACATCCTCCGAAACTACAGAGATTGCAATGACGCAAACTGTAATCTAGAGGCGTATATAGTGCAAGAAGTAGGACTAATATGTTTCACAACTTTTCTTTGTACAGCTTCTATCTTATTAGACAATCCTTTTTTTAATGGATTCCAGGTAGCGACAGCATATTCTAATACCGGTCTAATCCATATTATATACATTTGAAGTTTTAGATCATTTGATAAAATAGTTCGATTTATTAGTGCCCATCTTTTCTTAGCACTGCCTACTATACTTTCAATATGTCTCTCAGCAGAAGCTGTACATTGAATAGTTATGCCTAAATCCTTAATTTCTTGCATAAGTTTAATCTCAAACACATCATTAATAACTGCATCATGAAAATAAACATAATGAAACCACGATAACTAAAACCACTTAGCACGAATAAGAAGCAGCCATGTACCAGAATGTATGGCTTAGAAAATTTGAGTGTTGTTAATTAATTTTAAGACTACTTACATTAAGAATTTTTAAATTTATATCCCAAATTTCCCCATACCTATCGTATTGTAGAGAAAGATATTTCCTCAGACATAAAAGTCTTACTATTGTCAGGACACTATTTACACGTTGTGTTACTATGCAAACGTAGTACTAAGCAACGACATTTCTATAAACTATGTTTAATTATTTTAGTAAACAAATAACGAAGTTAACTATGTACGAATTGTTTATTTGTGAGTTTTGAGTTGTCTGTTCTGTGTGCTGGACGCAAAATGATCTCTGTTAACTTGTAACAGCTTTCTGGTTTTATCATTACTATTTTGATTTTAGTAATAAATTTGTGTTACAACGAGATCAGGTTATTTATTTGCTGTAATTAACATGGTGTTCCAAATTATGGATTGTCCGGGCCTGGCATCTCAGAGGCTCTCTTATGATACTGACCAAAGGGCTTCTACAAGTACCTATTAAATTAGTTCCCGTATCTCAAAAGTATTCCTTTGCTAATATATTAGCGGATCTGGATTTCAGTGGCAGTATTGATAACTTGCTCAAAAGACAAGCTGTCACGTCCAGCTTACCTTTCAATGGCACGTCCCTCATATAAGCAATCATTAAAATTAAAACGACGTGATAATGAATCTTGAATAGACTTAAAGTTACTGACCATTTGGTCATCTAGGATAGATAATTATTAGCGATATTGGTATAGAAATTAAAACAACCTTGTGATTGATAACGTAAAAAATAATTTATGAGGGATAGTTACCGACTGCTCATACAATATACAATAGCGAAAGAAAACACGCACTAGAAATGCGTCGTAATTTTTTTAAATTAGAGAAGTAAATATTACTGTATAATAAACAAAATTATCTACTATAATCCCGATCCAATTAACTTGTAAACACCCCGGCTTCAAGTAAATGCCGTACGACGTTACAAACTCGGTTAAGGTGCTCTGAATAGAGATTAGTTACTGATAGGGGGCCTTTAAGAGGGCCTGGTAATGCGTTCTCTTGAAGTCTTCAGAGTTGAAGATGTCCTAGAGCCTGGAGTAGACTCTGGTTGAGTTGTCGCTCCCGTGGTTGAGCTGTGTTCGCGTTGTGGATGGTGTTCTGGGGGTCCTGCACTCAATTGGCTCGTCTCTCCGGTATCCAGTAACAAGATGAGTCACGGATGTAGTTAGTTGTTGGTGAAACTATCAAATCACCAGCGTAGGTATTGACAGCCGACAGAGCGCACACGTATTGACAGCCGACAGAACGCACACGTGTGAAGAAGGTAGAAGGCAAATGCCACAACTGACTTGCATGGTAAATTACCGTGCTTAAATAGCATGCAATATGTGTACTTGCATACTATTGGTTAAACGTGGTTAAACGTGGTTAAACGGCAATTTGCTTTTTTCTCATTGGTGCAACGTAAATAAATTTAAATTTAATTTACGCAATATGTCGGCGATTGATTTGTGTCGTTACAACACTTTCCTCTCTGAAAAAAAAGAAAAATATTCCTCTCTGCGAGGCTAGCGTAAACGCCCCGGCTTCAAGTAAATGCCGTACGACGTTACAAACTCGGTTAAGGTGCTCTGAATAGAGATTAGTTATTGATATGGGGGCCCTTAAGAGGGCCTGGTAATGCGTTCTCTTGAAGTCTTCAGAGTTGAAGATGTCCTAGAGCCTTGGGTGGACTCTGGTTGAGTTGTCGCTCCCGTGGTTGAGCTGTAATCGCGTTGTGTATGGTGTCCTGCAGGTCCTGCACTCAATTGGCTCGTCTCTCCGGTATCCCGCATCAAGATGAGTCACGGATGTAGTTAGTTGTTGGTGAAACTATCAAATCACCAGCGTAGGTATTGACAGCCGACAGAGCGCACACGTATTGACAGCCGACAGAACGCACACGCGCGAAGCAGGTAGACGGCAAATGACACAACTGACTTGCATGGTAAATTACCGTGCTTAAATAGCATGCATTATGTCTACTTGCACACTATTGGTTAAACGTGGTTAAACGGGTAACGGCAATTTCGCTTTTTTCTCATTGGTGCAACGTAAATAAATTTGAATTTAATTTACGCAATATGTCGGCGATTGATTTGTGTCGTTATGAACATATTGCGTAAATTAAATTCAATTTTATTTACGTTGCACCAATGAGAAAAAAGCGAAACTTGCCGTTTAACCAATAGTGTGCAAGTAGGCATGGCATGCTATTTAAGCACGGCAATTTACCATGCAAGCCAGTTGTGGCATTTTGCGATCTACCTTACGTCACGCGTGTGCGTTCTGTCGGCTGTCAATACCTACGCTGGTGATTTGATAGTTTCACCAACAACTAACTACATCCGTGACTCAACTTGTTGCGGTATAACCAGAGAGACGAGCCAATTAAGTGCAGAACCTGCAGGACGTTATCCACATCGTGATTACAGCTCAACCACGGGAGTGACAACTCAACCAGAGTCCACCCAAGGCTCTAGGACATCTTCACACTCTGAACACTTCAGGAGAACGCATTACCAGGCCCTCTTAAGGGCCCCCCTATCAGTAACTAATCTCTATTCAGAGCACCTTAACCGAGTTTGTAACGTCGTACGGCATTTACTTGAAGCCGGGGCGTTTACAAAATTGGCGACCGCGCCAGGATATTGATTATTGTTCTGATTTTTTTTGGATATAAATCGATTAACATTTGCGTTTTCTCTACCGTGATCGTGGTCTTCTGGGAATTTTGTTGGGTATATCTATTCGTGGATTTGTGTTGAATTTTTTTGGGGGATAATTATAATAATACATTGTCATCAAAGGCCAACGGGGCCTCTGTTCATCTTTCCTACGTACGAAACGGCACCGTACGTACTCGACAGGCTCAATTGCGGATTTTTGGAAACAGTGACTTTTTTGTTCTGCGCTCATTCAACTGTGGAAGCTGTTTGTGGGTAAGCGTTTCGTTAAAGTATATTTATATATTTTCATATTGCTTATAAATTTATGCTTTTAAGATCCCGTAAGATTGTTAAAATGTCAGGTCCAATTTTAGATATTGATGTTCCTGTTTGGGATGGAGATAGTGAGCTATTCTTTATGCGCGTAGACTCCGCTTTCTCCCCGTTTCCTGATTATGACAGTCATCAAAAACTGTCAAAGGTTTTTGCTAAACTACCTTCTGAATTGCAGCGACGGATTTATCCTAAGCTTGAGGCCATTAGGAAGCTACCTAATCCCATTTTGGGCCTACAAAACGAGGTAGAATCCTTGCTTGGACCCACGGAAACTGAGCAGATAATAAACAAATATGCGCAGTTAGATATGCCAAATCTTGGCCCCATAGAAATACTGAGGGAATTACGGAAACGTTGGTATAAAACCAACATTTCTGACCATGAGGCTAAGGTTGTTTTTATTAACAATCTTCCCCAAACATTAAAACTCTTTGCCAGACAGCTCCCCAACACTCTCTCTATAGATGACTTATCTGAGAGATGTGAGTTAGAATATAGGGTTTTGGAACCCAAAGTGAATCCATCATCCTTTTCTTCACCCCCGCAAGATGATAGAATCTCCTCTTTAGAGAGAACAGTGGCGAACATGGCCAAAGTTCTAGAAGGATTGGCCATTACCAAATCCGAGCTAAATCAAGTGAATGCTCGACCAAAATTCGTTTCCAAGTCAAATTATAATGGTAGGCGGCGATCGAGATCTCCGCAATCCTTTAATAAATATGCTCCAAAGAACTGGTGTTATAACCACCAGAAGTTTTTATGCTTGCCAAGTTTGTCTTTGTCGTTCCGAAGAATTTCCGAATGAGTGTCAATTTCCACAGCTGACGGAGAGGACAACAGACCGCAGGCACAAGGGTGCATCAGTATCGGGAAACGTCTGGCGCAGGAAGTAGAAGACCGTACTTTCTGCACATCAACGGCATCAACGGCGCTACAGGGAAGAAGCCAACTACAATCCGACATCCCTGTCGACTCTTTTCGTCCACGCCGAATTTTTCACATAGAGAACCAAACAGACAATGCCGGTCGCAATCACCAGCCTACTTGTTTGCATGACCCGGCCAAACAGCCAAACGAACTTCTGCACCTTCTTGATTTCAAAACTGGCGAAGAGTACATCGTAGACACAGGTGCGGCAGTCTCAGTTCTCAAAGGTGATTCAATGGCCGAGATGTCGCTAGGCGTTCTTCTCGCAACAGCTACAGGCGAGCCCATACCAACTTATGGCTGCCAATACCGCACACTCAACATAGGTCTACGACGTGAATTTTCCCACAACTTCATCATTGCCAAGGTCTCACATAATATAATAGGCCTTGATTTCCTTCTAAAATTTCGGCTCATTGTTGATCTTGCCAATCAAAAGATCATCGACCCCTCCACCGGACTTGAACAAAGCTTTTGGACACTTGCCTCCGAGCGTTTGGAGTTACAGGTCATTCAGCCAACCCCAGTGCATCATTCAGCAGAGATATCAGCAGCTCTTCGAAAATACAAATCGCTTTTCGATCTTAACAAGTCAGAGCTACGAGTCTCCAACACGATGCATCATATCGTCACAGAAGGACAACCTATTGCACTCAAGAAGCGACCACTGGCTCCTGCTAAGCTGAAAGCTGCCCAAGAAGAATTCTCAAGGCTTTTGGAAGAGGGAATCATCAGACCATCGAAACGTTCATGGGCGTCACCACTGCACTTAGTCTCAAAATCAAACGGATCGTACAGAGCCTGTGGAGACTACCGTAAGCTAAATTCAGTGACAAAATCTGATGCATATCCTATTCCAAATATCAACACTTTACTTGAAAAACTCAACGGCAGCAATTTCTTCTCAGTGATTGACCTCAGACAAGCGTACCATCACATACCGGTAGCACCAGAGGATATCGAGAAAACTGCAGTCATCACTCCATTTGGCCTTTTTGAATATCTTTACATGCCTTTTGGACTCAAGTGTGCTACTCAGACATTTCAAAGATTCATAGACAACATACTTCGCGACGACTCTGCTTATTGTATGTCATATCTAGATGACATTATGGTATTCAGTCCAGATCTAGAATCTCATGCGAAACATCTACGAAATGTCCTCTCACGCTTATCCAACCACGGACTCAAGATCAACTGTGACAAGACGCAGATTGCAACTTCATCCGTCGACTTCTTAGGGCATCGTATCACGGCCCAAGGTATTCAACCGTTGCCGTCAAAGACGAATTCAATCAAGAATATCAAGTCACCAAGGACTTTGAGCGATTTGCATAAAATCCTGGGAGTACTAAACTATTATCGCAAGTTCCTTCCAGGCCTTTCAAAACAACTTTATCCTTTGTGCAGGCACCTGCGGAACCGAAAAGGACTTAGCAAGAATTCCATCATTGCTTGGTCATCCGAAGACGAGGAATTACTTCGACTTGCCATCAACTCGTTAGCAAATGCCACAATGCTAACGCATCCAGATTTCGAAAAGCCATTTCTACTCACGACAGATGCTTCTGAATTCGCTATTGGAGCCACTTTGGAACAAGAGATCGACGGAGTTCGGAAGCCTATCAGTTTCTACTCGCGTACTCTCCAACCAGTAGAAACGAGGTACGACACTTTCGGCCGAGAACTTCTCGCCATCCACGACGCAGTGCGCCATTTTATCAGCATCATTGGCAGTAGCAGATTTGTTGTTTTCACAGATCATGCACCACTAGTTAGCGCACTTCGAAACGCAACTTCATCTATCGCCAAGTACCCTGCCAGAGTGGAAAGACAGCTTTCTCGTCTAAGCGAATGGCAATTTGACGTCTTTCACGTCAAGGGCAAACAGAACTTCATTGCAGATGCCCTGTCCAGGCCAGACGTCTCTCTACAACCACCTTCGCCGTCACCATTCACTGTCAACTCCGTGGCACTCAGTGAACCTGCACTAACGCCAACTCTTCTGCGAACTGAACAACGCGGTGAATTTCACATTCAAAGATCAATAGCCCGTCACCCAACCAAGTTCGTATGCCGTCTGTGGGAAGGCTTACCAATTGTTTACTTCACGGGTACGCAGCCCAACAAGCCAGTTCTGCCGACCAGCCTTCAGAGAAAGGTTTTCGATTCAATTCACTCAATTTCTCACCCAGGAAGCCAAGCGACTGTCCGACTTCTTACAGATCGTTTCTGGGGTCACAGACTTAGGCAGAATGTTAAACGATGGGTCTCAGAGTGTGCCATTTGTCAGAAAAACAAGATCACACGACACACTCGTTCTAAGTTGCAACATTTTCGGTCTACTTCTCGCCTAGCCATCGTCCACATCGATATAGTTCATCTGACAAAGGTTCAAGGTTTCAGCTACCTTCTAACTATGATCGATAGATTTACACGGTGGCCTGCGGCATTACCTCTTGGCACCATTTCTGCAGACGAAGTAACTAACGGTTTTATCTCTGCATGGATATCCAATTATGTTGTTCCCAATGAGGTCATCACGGACAGAGGCACTTGCTTCTCATCTGATCGTTTCAAAACCACCTTGCGGTACATGGGATGCATCTTACGCCAGACGACTGCCTACCATCCCCAAGCTAATGGCATGGTAGAGAGAATGCATAGGGAACTCAAAGCAGCTTTAGCATCCTCGTCCATTAATGGCAACTGGGTCGATGCACTACCTTTAGTTCTGTTGGCCATGCGTTCTCGTA
>JAQBSW010013650.1:0-13413 GCA_029291075.1 Eudiplozoon nipponicum | reverse complement strand
ACATTAACTATAAAATTTTTTAACCTTACGTTATTTTTAGTATTTGTCTCACGTGGCATAACCAGCTGTTCTTAGCTAACAATTGTGTAGCATTTTTGAACAGTTCTTTGGTATTATGCCATCTCTGAGGCAATGTTCGTGTACATATTTTTATGCAGTTACCTTTGATTTTAATGTATATATTTTTACATTATAATGTATTTCTCACACATGACATTACACTGCCTATTTTGGTATGACCAGCTACTTAGAGCTAACGCTTTCGTGTAGCAACACTAAGTAGTGATCAGCTTCATATCATGGTACAGGCCACTTTCAATGCATATCTCAACTTTATCTATTTCACAAAGACCACTCTACAAATGTCATGACCACAACGTCGAGCACTCTAGCTCCTTTGGTCGTATACAAACACATTGACAACGATCCAACCTGCTTAGGTTTTAACTTAAACCTGGCAAATTCAGAGGCGATTTACCTCGAAATCTTCACGCTGCGGCTCCAAAAACTTACACTGCTCTATTTTGCCTCACGTGCTATGACCGTCCACTAGAGCTAACAATTTGTGTAGCAATTCCTAGTGGTTACCTGGCATCATATCATTGTTGAAGCAACCAACAAGCATATTTAAGCCCAGCACTTATGGTTCATCATATTTTTGCTTAACTTGGTTCGAACTCTGTCATGCATTTCTTATCTAGCCTCGCAGAGAGGAATATTTTTTTCTTTTTTCAGAGAGGAAAGTGTTGTAACGACACAAATCAATCGCCGACATATTGCGTAAATTAAATTCAAATTTATTTACGTTGCACCAATGAGAAAAAAGCAAATTGCCGTTTAACCACGTTTAACCACGTTTAACCAATAGTATGCAAGTACACATATTGCATGCTATTTAAGCACGGTAATTTACCATGCAAGTCAGTTGGTCGTATCTGCGTTCTGCCTCGTGTTACACATGTGCGTGCTGTCGGCTGTCAATACCTACGCTGGATATTGATTTGTTTCACCAACAATTGGCAACATTCGTGACTCACCGTGTTGCACTTCAGCCAGCAAGACGAGCCAATTAATGCAGAACTTCAACCAAGGTCCACATGATAACAACAGCAGGAACCACAACCAGAGTCCACCCAAGGAACAGAACATCAACTTACATACATATAACTTACGCGAACGCCGCCAAGGCCCTCTTAAGGGCCCCCATATCAGTAACTAATCTCTATTCAGAGCACCTTAACCGAGTTTGTAACGTCGTACGGCATTTACTTGAAGCCGGGGCGTTTACAACCTTTTCACACACATAAACACACTCAAAAGTCAGAAAATATTTGTCCACAGTTAACTCGTATGACTGCTGAAAATACTTATAAATGAAGCTAAAAAGGAAAACGTTTACTCATTTACTCTAGTAAATGGAGACCCGTGAAAATTCAACCTAAGAATTTTCGGAATTGATCAGTATATGAAGAATAAGTTAGCCTGTTGTTGAACTCAATATTTTGCGGTGTGTAAGCATTCAGGTTATCAATGCCGCGTTTTGCGTACGCGGGTAATAGCTGTACACGGGCAGTTACACAAAGATCCGATTTATCAACATTTCCAATTTTGTTTTGTCTTTGATCGAGTTGACTCATTTTTTACTTCAACTGGAAATGCGGTTCTATCACATCTTTGTGATGTGATAGAACCGCATTTCCAGTTGAAGTAAAAATGAGTCAACCCGATCAAAGACAAAACAAAATTGGAAATGTTGATAAATCGGATCTTTGTGTAACTGCCCGTGTACAGCTATTACCCGCGTACGCAAAAGTTAGCCTGTTACCCAACGTTAAACTAATTTTTCATTTTTCAGTAGGATTTTTTCTTTAAAATGAGAATATTGGTTTTAATAAAAATTATTATAAACGTATATTTTCGAAAGTACAATTGTTTATAATCTGCATGACGAAGTTTAGCAGTTGCGTTTGACAAACATTTTAATAATATTTTTCAATAATGGAGATAATATTCTATTGCCAGTCTGCGTGTTCTTTTTAACACCACGTCACAATCTGCCTAAAAAATTCAAACATTATATCACATTATTTGCTATAGCTTGATTAGCTATCATAACTGTAAAATTATTATTATACCAGATTCGTGATAATATAAATTGTATGCTGACTTATTGATATTCGTTTGTTGTTAGGCTTTGTACTAAGCAATAGGCGTGATTTATTCAGTGGATTGTCATTTTGCAAAATTGATTTTTTTAATAATTTAAATGGCTGTCTACCAATGACACTATTTTGGGTGGTAATGAGTGCCGTGTCTAGTCATACACAATTTTACAGTTTTCGTGTTGACTCTGTTTACTTAACAAAATTAATTTGCCGTTGCAAATGACGATAATAGTGAATTTTAGTGACCGTCCGTGGAAGACATTTTTATCTTGTCCTAGGTTGCGCCCAATTTTATACCCACAAACATCCTGACTTTAGAGACAATTTGAAAACTCGTAAATAATATCAATTATGTTCATCTTCATATAAATATATAGCTATGGATCAATTATTTATAACAACTGGTTTGCCGAAAATTTTAATTTGTTACCAGATGCAGGGTTTATTTGATTTGCGCAGCTTTTAACAAATAAGATCAAATAGGACATGAAGGATGAAAAAAATTCAGCATGAACGGAAGGTATAATCTCATATGCAAATTTGTTTCGTTCTTACTGGCGACACATCAGTAGGAGCCGGCATTATGCATCATACCCATTATATATTTGGTTGAGAAATGTGCGAAAATTGTATGTTTAATTGTCACACTTTCCTCATCCAAATAAATAGTGGATATAGGGCGTATTACTGGCTTTTTATGATGATTCGCCTGTAAAAAACGAATTTGCACGAGATTGTACTTTCCGTTCATGCTGACTTTGTTTTATCCTTTTGGGCATATTTGAATAAATTTGTTAATAGGCGTGCAAGACAGTAAACAATTGAATAACTTCCAGAATCGGTCTGAGATTCTGCTCTATTAAGCAAATAAATTCCGTACAAACATTTGTGCACAGATAACATAAAAATATGTTGCAAGTCTTCAATGCTGTTTATGCTTTCGTTGAACCTAATAAAACTACAGCAAATAGTGTACAAATTAGCACCAGGAATGTCACTATAATGTTACTATTGATTCGAATTTCTCGTAAAAAGTATAACCGGAGAGCTTGTTTGCCATCTTAATTTAAACGAAAGCTCTTCAAAGCCGACGTCTGTTGCGATAGGATTGGAGACTACATACTGGACTTTAGGCGTCGAAAAGAGATTACTATCGGCCATGCGCCGTATGTAGATAAAAAATTATTATGCCTTGCAAGCACGTAGGATGGGACGTTGCAATGTATTAACCTCTTCGTAATATGTGCTCATATCCTGTATATTAGCAGTTGTCATCCTACCAAAGATGTACGGTCATAATCACCTTAAGTGCAAATCATCAAGCACTAAGAAATATGCCTTAATCCGACACATATTAATAACAGATAAGGTTAGCAACACTTCAGCAGCTTTTAAATCTGTCTTGACAATTTTATTCTCGCAAATTATGCTTAATAATGATGCTCCAGCCAAAAGTAATTGGCTATGGCCTTCAAAAAGAATGCATAAATTTCCAAAGATTTTTCAATTTTTCTGTCGCTGCAGTCGTTATTGAGTTATCCGTAGCATTCTCAACAAGTAATCTGTGTTGGCTGTCGGCTAATATACCTAGAATACGTTGATGTTGCCTCTCTATTGACGGATATATAAAAACTAACATCAAAGTAACATAACTTATGCTCAAAGGTTAACTTGGTACGATGAGTATCTAAACGCCTCGAAATTGGTGGCAATGCCAAACATTGAGAAAAACAGAGCTTATCTGTCAATTATAAATTAATTTTACTACCCAGAAGTCTTGATGAAACCGATACTGAAACTTAAGCGATGACCAACTGTTACTTCCAGAGATTGGATAACTTTCTTGATCGGTTTGTTTGATCGGATTGTTGAATGTTAAGATGCATTGACCGGGAGTAACATTTATGGGACGATTACTTTTATTCGGCTACTATTTAAATACTATTTTCGTTGAGAATCGACTGCGTTAATTGAGGACAATGTTTGAAAAGGTTAATAAAACACACCCTGCTCGCCATATTACGGAGCACACTCCAGTGAGTGGCTAAACCACAGAAGGGATTGTTAAGCGATCTGGTAGCCGAATATTATTGTTTGCAACATGTGGTATTTCATTACGCTCCACCGTAGTCTCACAAACAAAGATATTAGACTCCATGGTCCTATAGGAGAAGCCTAGGTAACTCTGACTTTTGCCATGGATCTCTATTTACGTATGTACATATACATATGCATAACAAGCTAAACAACAGTTGAGATCAACTTTGGCGCATGCGTTAAAACGGTGACAGAAACGACGCATCTTCGAGTGTTGAATTGACAGGTTATAGTGTAAATTTCAAAAACACAAAATAACAAATTGAATATATAGATAAGCATTTATAACAAAAGATATACGTCATTATATTTCAATTTTGATATTTGTATGACATAAACTGCGAAGAAAGTCGCCTAACGCAGAAACACCTTTTAATGCACGAATTATAATTGAAGTTAAATTGATTAAAAATATCCAATTTAAAAACAATCGTACAATTCTCAATGTCTACACAGAATCGTGCCAACCCAACTGAAATCTACGAATCGCGATATTACTCAACCATCACTGCATTTTGGTAATTGGATTAGGATGAGCAATTTTGCTACAGAAAACTAGACCTCGCTAAAATATTTCGCGTAGATCTGGAATACCTAGACAGAGACTCTGCTGAATATGTCGTGTATATGCTAATAATGCAATCCTTCGACAGTTTACTCTAGTTAAATAAATTTTAAAATTATTTACACCAAATTTGTATAGTTGACATAAACATCGAACAAAAATCCGCAAAACTACCATCAGTTACGCATAAAGATTAAAAAAAACATTATCAATGTCTACTTGAAGTCATCAAAGTCGACTAAATCCGGTGTTAATACCAACTGCACATTCAATCATTGTATAACTAATAAAGAAATGTTTTGCATATCATATAATATACAGGTAAATAAAAAATCGGAATTTAATAGAATGCAGTAGCAACGATTGATGAATCATATTTGACACCATTGGAAAGATGCGATAAAAAAGCAAACTATGCTGAAGACAACGTTTGCAACTTTGTTTAGAAAGACTATTGGCGGAAACACACCAAGCGTGTGATATAATAAACGAAGATCAATCTCCCACAGGAGATTTTGTAATCAGTTCAATTCCTTGCCTGGTAACTGGTTAAATTCTTTGAACCGCGGAGGCGTTAATAAAAATAAACTTTGTCAAGTTGACCAGCCGCTCTTTGATTTTCCATCAACATCAAATCTTGTTTTGGAACGTCGATTGCACTGGTTAGACACTTTCTCTCACGAGGTCACCGGAGAAGTTTCGATAGATAACTAGAGCGGTAGGAGTACTGGGTGAATCATGCATTGACCGGATACTATTATTCGCGATATTTATTACCTGATCAGGCAGCAAATTATCCTTGTTAACCAAGAGACACTTCGATAGGCGAAAATCCGTCGGAGTCTAGTGAAAAACAGGAACCAGTGGAAATAACTGGTTGCATCTGCATTACTAGCAAAGGCTTCTCTGGAAACCATCATGTTGGAGTTCTATATCTCCATTTCTGTATTCATGTACATTTAAAAAGTGCAAAAATTAACGAAACTTGTGTCCATAAAATTAAGCAGGCAAAATCAATCTGGCCAATTCAAGCAAACGCTGAGTACACAGAGCAAAACAAATCTTCCAAGTTAACTTTGTGACACGGCACAAGGTGTCAGTTGACTGCATCTATAAATTAAAACCCGTGAAATAATTGGTGCAAATTGAGAAAATAAAATGTAAATTAAATTCTAATAGCATAGCCACAAGGATTAATTTGGAAAGGGGAAACTAGATGTACAATGTAATAAAAAACTAATATGCAAAAAAATATTAAATGGAAAATATAATTGCGAGAAAAAGATGACGAGGAAATCGATGATGAATAAAGACAATATTACCAAAATCAAAATGTTTAATAAAATTACACCAAATAAGTTAAAATATTAAAAAATAAAAATGACGCGAGAAAGGCAAAATTATTTTTTGGTCAAGAGGTTTTGCGAGAATGTCATTAAATGATAAAGTAGATCTGGACACCAGTACGAGTTAACGAACCAAAACCAGAAATAAGTTTTGAATCAAATTTCAATTAATTATCTAATAACCGGGTATTTCAGTTCTCCGTTCGACAACAAAGCCGGACTACAGAAAATATCCATCAACTACAAAAAGCTACAGTTAAACTAAAATGTGCATCTCATCAGACGGAAACAAATATTAGCGTTTCTCATATATCTAATATTTACACAGTCGTGATTACAAAACTTTTCATAACAAAGTCGGCACGAACAAAAGAATTAAATGTATCGAGGCATGACAGACGACACTAAAAAAGTATATAATAGCTGGTGGTTCATTGTCAAATAACAGTGGACAAAAGAAAAACAATATTAATAGTAACAATGACATTAATAACAAACCTAATAATTTAAAAAATAAAATGACTAAGAAGAATGGTTTATGCATGGAAGGTTTGAGTTCAGATAGAGATACCTATTTATGTAGCACAAAGAAACGATTCAAACTAGAACTAAAGGAATAATGCTCTACAAAAAAATCGACTGGATGGCATACGTAAAACATAACCGAATCGATATTGTCGTTGCTATGCTTCTCAAAAAACAGTGTTGAAATGCCGTTAAGTGTCCAAGATATCAGAATCTGATAGACAATGTCGTACCAACGTATAACAAAATTGCGTGTACACATGTATTTTACACGCTTTTTGTAAGGCAATTTGAAATACTGGTGTTTCTCCTTTGATGGCGAAAGTTAGACAAGGCTACTCTGGATTTTGTGACTCGAGGCACGCGGGTCATGCTTACTGGTTACTTATCATATGGCGCCGACTCAACGCACCAAACTCACAATTTATTTGACCATATAATTTTAAAGAAACTGGCGGTGCAATCCATCATTTGAACGTGTATTCCAACTTTACGTATTGCCATTCACGGTGAGACATTATTCAATACACAATTCCATGCACACAACAACATAGATCGTTTAAATGTCAAGTGTGGAGACGCTGTGAAGGAGAATATCGTCTTGCATCGCGCATTCATCAATGTTCACGTCCTAATTGAACTCGCATGCCTCATCTAACGCACATCCGGAAGATCTGCTAACAAGCCCAGATATCATAGCAAAATATCCAAAAAAAGTTTGTAGTTCCCTCAAAAAGCAGCGTTTAATAAAAATGTGTTAGAAATAAATCAAAAATATACTTTTTTGTAAGGCTTGAACCATGTCCGAACAAGCTCTTGAAGAATTTACATTATATAACTTAGAAGTAAATGCTGGTTTCATGTTATCACAACGTTTTTAAAGCAATAAAATCAAACTCAAGCAAGTCACATCAATTTACTGCGTCGGCCATAATCGCCTTTCGCAATAATGGTCTAATGCGACCCACATGACTTAACTAGTCGCAGTGGAATAAAATTTGGATGGATTTTTTTGCGTCCTTGTCATCTGACGCGATTTGCTTTGCTTCGAACCTACTTTTACCTCTACTGGCACCACTCTATTTTCGTCCATATCAACATGATTTTCAGACCAACTTCCCACGGAAATGTTCTCTTGGCTAGGTTGGCTTGCACTGCCAGTGGTAGAACAATTTCATAATTCTGTGTTGCCGTTCTCGTTGTTGGGCAAACATTTTTTGCCGCATTTACAAAAGGACATACATATAAGATTTAAATTAATAAATAAATAACCTTTACTTAAGAACTTTGCACAATAATTATTAATTAGTAGACATCAGATCGTTTGAAAATTTAGATATTCATAATTTAAATCGTGCCAAACCATTTTTATTTAATTTTTTAGAAAGTATCATTATGAACTATAATCTTCCACATGTTCAGGATGCAATATAGATCTCCCCGCGGGTAGAATAGTCGACCTTGAATATGCTCACGTTATCGAATTATTATTATTACTCCACAATCGAGATTTTGCCCAGGCCACCTTAAATAAGTTGACAATCGTCTTTCAATGTTTAGGCGTGAAACTCACACCCTCTCAACGTTAAATGCTTCAACAGCACCACTAATAACTCACTTATTCTATATTATTTAAAGTTGGAGATCTTGACGTAGATGACAGCTTGCATATCTTGGCAGCTGTATCCTTAACTCAGGCATTTTGGAGGACAGAGATGAATGTGAGAACGCGGAAGTCAGAGTAACTCTCTCCAACTGTCACTATTTATGGAGAAACGCGAACATCCCACTCAGCCACACAGATCGTATGTGCAATTCATATGCACGTGCAGTTTTAATATAGGCTAATGAAACTTGTTCGAAGATCTGAGGCGCTTACAGATATTTAACCATCGTTGCTTATGAAGCCTAGGACATACAGGCTGTGAACGTATATCTGGAACGGAGAAAAAGTGCCCCTCATTATAAGAACAAGTATGGCTTCATCAACTGCGCTGGATCAGTCAAGTTTTGTATATGTCTTCAATTCGGTTTCCCTCATCCAGCGCCAGATTGGATTAAGAAACAAGGTGGACAGATTTTAACACGACAGAAACAACTAAAGACAATAACATTGTCTATTGCGCATCAAAACTCTGCTCGAAACAGTATCGATTCGCGTTCAATGGCAACCTTGTTTCATATGTCTAATATAAGTCTCTACCCCGTAACTTTCTCTCTATAGTTCTGCAGAGTTAACTGTGAGGTTATAGTCTAATTTCTGAATTCATACGTTGAAAACACCAGAGAAGCTATGTTACCAATGCTGGTTTGCCTTAAAACTGCATTGACCATAATGATGTTAGGTACAGGTCTAGGTTGCTACCTTTCTGTGTTTCCTGGGTAAATATCTCCATGTAAACTAAGTTCTCCCATCTTTAAATCACTCTCCCTTAATATGCATGGTCTCAAATTTTAATTTTTATCAATATTAATTTGTAAATTTAAAAAAATTTTAGTTCTAGTTTATTTTTATTTTTTGTTTTCTTAGGATCATATGCCAGTGAAGCATCAGCTAATAAATGCCGTTGTATTGCTGTTTGTGATGATGATATTGATAGCGAAAACAAAAGGTCATTTGACAACGGCAGCTAGGAAGAGATTAACAGATTGTGAATCTGCTGCTTAGAAAGAACGAAAGGTCGACGTACGTTTCTCCGATACGAATCAGGAACTTGCCTGAGAACAAACAAACCAAAACTCTATGGGAAGCATTGTTAAAGAACCAAATTATATATACATGTCGTTAGTGTTAACCAAATAATACAATATGGGATAAAATAAATCAAATACACAAATTATTGTTTATTCCGCAACATGTAATGCGCTCTTATACATTTTACCACTCACTGAATAAAAAAAATGTCAAATTACCTTTTATTTTGCCTTGAAATCGCTAAAATAAAAGAAGAACATAAATAAAGATCAATAATACATACAATTGAACGAATAAAAATGGGTAAATATTATATGCAATATGCTATTAATCAAGTTAATTGATGCAGAATAAAATTTGTCAATAGATAAATCCATTTTATAGAGATATAATTTCGGAGAGACTTAACTCTTATATATAATCAAGGTCTCCATCTTGGTATAACAATCTGACCCATTATTTACATGCATTTTTAACTATAAACCAAGTATTATATAGCGTGGAAAAAGCAATTCATTTAGTAGAGCGGATTTGTCATTATTAATAACTCATCACGCACTGGCTAGAATTTTCCGTGCACAGGGATCAAATCTGGGAACGTCTGCTTTGTAATCTGCTGCTTCAACCACGGAGCCATCCAGCCGCACAAATAGCCGTCGCCTCCGTCAGTGAAGTACACTACACATTGTGTATCAATAGAACTAAATGCTATTATAGACCTTACTCTTCCATGCGTTCATCAACCTGGCGTCGTAGTTGCCACATTTGTAATGAGCCTACAAATCATACACATGCAATGGGTAGATCACAATCCCATGCCGTGGGCAGCTGTTTATTTTAAAAGCCATAGAAACAAAACGGCAATATAAATTTCTTGGTACATTTAAAGAAAAAAATCAGCGGTGATCCGTTGTAATTATGATAGAAAAATTCATAATCAACAGGCACAATTTGCCAGTGTCTTTCATTCAGCTGGCCTGAGGTATTATAGCCGCAATATACTTCCAAGATATTATTAATCACAATAAAAAGAGCACAAAACATTCAAGGCAACACAAATAAACTTACAGTTTTAGACAAGATAAAAACAATGCCGACAGCAATTATCACCAATGCTATTAAGCAAAGCAGCACTATGATACCTGCTACTGTGGCATGCAGAAATTGCGACGCCAAAAAAACACCGACAAGTTGAGATGCAAGTATAGTAGCAGTAACACCAACAGCAGCAAAAGGATTATAAAGATGTGCCGGATAAAGAGAATCAATAGAAGAAAAACAATTTTTTTTAGGATAGAATATCTTTATTTGGATTCAAACCACACATATTCAAACACATATTTAAACAAAAATAACAAAATCGGAGTTACCTTCAGATACAACTAAACAATTCATGATTGCGCGGGTAGAGGCAAAAATTCTTTATATAAAGTTTGCGAGCTTGAAGTAAACACCAATCAAATATTATTTAACCAGTCGTCGTACAACATAGCAAAACTACCGTAAGTCACACGTACCGAAGCGTTTCGACCTTCTATGGTCATCATCAGAGTGCGACGGCAAACTGAATGTTGGGCATCAAACAGCAATGCATATACCTATGGAAAGCAAAATCAGATATGCAACTATCCCTCCTAGTAGTCTCGCATACATTGTTTTTTGACAGGAAATGTCAGTTGCACAGTTTCTATACAGTTAGGTGCATTAAAGTTTTGCAGCTTTTGCTACATTGATAAATAGGTAATAAAACTGAATAATCAACGATTGCGAGGATAGTGGTAACAATTCTATAAACCAAGTTTGCGTTCTACACTTTAACGTCACTAGTTCGTCTAGTTTTCTTCATGATTCTTTTAAAATGGAGCTTTATTAAAATGCATTGTACTCTTACCATATGCACAAATAAAAAGAAATTTTAGATACAAGAAGCGCTTCTTTCTCATTATCTTCTAAAGAATCTATGAATTAACATATCTTTATATATAAATTGCGAGGCTAAACAAGATAGGAATATGTGAACATAGAGAGAGAGAGAGTGTGAAAAAAGAAAACCAATCAATTGCGTGCGTCACCTCCAGTTCAAGCTCAATGTCTGAACATGCTTTTATCTGCTTGCATAAACTATATAAAACCTGGAGTTTTGTGTGATTTAATACCGACCGATCTTGATAAACGTGTGCTTAACTTATCAAAAATACCAATCGATCAGCTAACAATGGAGGCACTATCGATGGGCTGAAATTATAAAAAAAACATACTTCTAATAAACGTGTTGTTGATTCTGAGGCAGCATTTCAATTTTTATTTGAACAATCAGCTGATTTGGAATCTACCAGTATTGAATATTACAATCGGTTCAAGGCTACATAAGTTGATCAGACTTCATATTTGAAATCGTCTAAATGCGCAAAACAGCATGCATTGACTAAATGCGCTTATAGGTATCAGCAGAAATGCACACGTCAAAATACTACGCATTGATAAAGGCAAGAGTATCGTTATAATGTACAAGTCTGACTGCCTACAGATAATGGAAAACGGGTTGAGAGACAATACAAAATTCACGCATCTAGACAAAATGTCAAACGAAATAGACAAGGTGGAGCGGAAAGTAAACAATGAAATTAAGATATTGATAGATGCAGGTTTAATTGTTGAGGCCACTGCACAATGGGATTGGTGCTTACTTCAAGCTCGCAAACTTGATTTAAAGAATTACTTTTCGGTTGCCGATTTGTTTGAGTTTGTAAACAAAATTCAAGATAAAAAAGTTTAAAACAAAACTATGGTATCCTTTGATGTTACGACTTTGCTTAAAAATGTCCCACATGATGAAACCATTGAAATTATAGTCAAAGCGGTAGAACACGACATATTACCATCGCCGGTGCCAGGTCACACTCTACGCAAGCTTATCTTATTATGCACTAAAGACGTACGGTTTCGTTTTAATGGAAGCATCTACAAACGGACTGATGTTGTGGCAATGGGAAGTCTCTTATCTCCAGTGTTGGCTGTGATTTATTTAGGGCACCTAGAGAACACATCATTGAAGAGTGCTTTAAATAAATGTGCTCAATATATACGGTACGTGTGGATGATATATTTCTTGCCCTTAAGAACAGGTCGCCATCACGAACACTGCTTCAAAGTTTCAACAGAGCACATAAGAATATCGGCTTCACGTCAGAACACGAGAAAGATGATCGTTTGCCTTTCCTAGATGTATTATTAAAAAATGAAACTAATGGTAAAATAAATAGAACAATTTACCATAAACATAATGGTCTGCACCGTATTTGCATTACATCAGTTTTGTGCCATTTCCATATAAATTATCAACAGTTCGTGGCTTTTTTTCAAGAATTGACAAGTTGGTTAGTGAAGATTCAAAAGAAAACGAATATAATAAGGCTATCCTAGACAAGTAATTGAATCAATTATTAAAATCGGAATTAAACAGAAACAGACGTATTGAGGACCAGAAAAGAAAACAATCTACCTGAACATCCAATTTAAGAGGGATGACGTCTCCGAAATTGCAAAAAAGAAATTTGAAGCGACATTAGCGCGCACATTTAATGCAGCTAAATTAAGAGTGTTATTTAGGGGAACACACTTGCCTTTGCCAGCAATCAAAGGGAAACAAACGTTAATATCGACATCAAATATTATTTACCAATATACATATGCAAAAGGAATGGTCCAAATTGCCGAAAACAAAGACTGGCATAACGAAGAGGGGAATGGTTACGACAAATGTACAGTTGGGATTGGATGAACGAATATATTAACGAATCCTAAATAATGGCTTTAGATACTGGTAGAAATAAGATTTATTAATAAATATTATTCTATGCAATAAAGGTTGTGTTTGAATATTTTAAAGAATGGCGAAACTGGTAACGATATATATATATATATATATATATATATATATATATATATATATATATATATATATATATATATATATATATATATATATATATATATATATTATGATATCCATGCCGTTTT